>CAMZMU010000035.1:43077396-43206342 GCA_947311845.1 Poa pratensis
GGAAGAAAGAAGGAGGGGGGCGAGCTAGGGTTGGAGGAGGGTGGAGCGACCAGGGTTAAGAAGGAGAGGGAGAGCAGCAGCGCCTCAAATCGACCGGCCTGAGGTCATACGCGGGACAACGGCGGTCGTCTAGAAGGGTCGGGGACGGCCGCCTTACGGTTTGGATGTCTCGCCTTCTCCTGCCCGAGATATCCAGCGCAGGTTCACATATTGTGTTTGAATACGCACTAGTCAGTTCAGAACAGAGCAAACAAATCGCAAGACTTGCACACAGGACGATGGCAGGTGCGTCCTTTACTTCGACCCATCCATATGTGTCTCAGGGTCAGAGGTTCTCGGCTCCAAATCATGGTCGTCTGATAAAAACAGATTATCAACCCCACGAACCACATTTGAATCAATCGTTGTGGTTATGTGGACTGTGAAGTTGAGAGCATGGGGCTGTATAAGGTCTGAGCTCTGATCCCGTACTCGTACTTGGAGTTGTTGGGCTCCAATTTAAGCACCAGCACGAACTTCGTCGCAGCCGGACGGCGGCAAGCGATTGCGATCTCGTTCGCTTGTTTCAATTTAAGAATTAGAGATCGGGTGTCCATGCTCTAAGATTGAAATTTCGGAGAGTTACTCAGTCAACGCCACCTAGAACGACATCAAGCAAGCTTTCCTCTTAATATCTGACTTCCTGAACACCATTGATTTTGTGGTCGTTAATTAGCGCACTTGCGCACCGAATCCTCCGGTGCCACCTCTTCTTGAATTGTCGCGCCGTCGATCTGACGACGGTCCGGGTTTAGCGTCAAAAGGTGATTGAGAACGTGAGAAGTGCAATGCCTCAATTCACATTAACGCCACCAACGATTACTTAGAACCATATGTGATCGTCTAACAATTTTGTCCTGAAAGAAGAAACACCTTCGCCGCTTTTCTTCCACGTGTTCTTGAGACGCATCAGAGACTGCGCAGCCGCAGTTGCCGCCACTCGATTTAATACGCGACGCAAGGCGCAGTTCACCCTCTTGCCTCACAAACAAACTCCCAATGCTATTGTTTGGGTGTACAGACGCAGTGTAGCTTTCCTGTAGGACCTTGGAATCCAAGTCTGCAACTCCATACCAGCACCTACTGTCGGCTTGGTTCATACCAGAAAGAGATCAATGCCATGTCGCCACCGGATCTTGACGGCGTGCTCATACCACAGGACATCGAGTACTTATGCTGGACGGGATATCGGAGTACTATGCTGAGCGCGGCTGCTTGGTTGGCGTTGAGTGGTGAAGAGGCAGATTTGTACGGCCTGCTTGTTGTCCTGCCGCCGGCCGCGACTTATACGCATGCCTTGGTGAGAGCGCCATGACCATGGCGACCGATTTGCATCGGCCGAGAAGAATAGCTCTAGGCTTTTAGGCAGGGAAACCCTATAAACAATTAACAACGCGTACAGGCACAGGGAGGAGGCGTGAGGTATTTTTTTCTGTGGAGTTTTTCTTGTACAACGGTCATTAATTAATGTTGGTGATTTTCTTGGACACGATGCCAAAAGCTCATGTGCGCTAGAATCTTCATCGTGAGATTTGATGGCATTATAGCGTTCCTTTGTCTTCTGTTAAGGGGAATAGGCAGCTTGGTTCAATCTCGTTTCCTTTCCCTTAATCGGTATCTCCTGCTGTTGTTTGTTTCAATCACGTTTCTTCTTCCCCAATCGCTCTCTACCGAGTTATATCATAAAATCTGATCTATCCGTTTGCAGAATCAAATCTGAGCGTCCATTGTCCTATGTTTTAATTATATAATAGATTGCCTAAGCACTTGTCCATATAGTGAGAATATATACATCATATGAAGCAAATGTGTTCGTGAAAGTTTCTTTTATCGCACTCAGTTGTTAACTTAAATTGCTTGAGGACAAGCAATTAAGTTAAGCTTGGGGGGAGTTGATACGTCAAAACGTATTACTTTCCCGAACACTTTTGCTATTGTTTTGCTCTAATTTGTGTGTTTGAATACAAGTAACACGGACTAACGTTGTTTCAGCAGAATTACCCTGGTGTCTTATTTTTGTGCAGAAAATCAATTTTGGGAAAAAACACCATAAAAGGGTCGCAAAGCTCTATTTTACCAGAGGACCACGGAGCCAGAAGGAGAGACGGAAGGGGGCATACGAGCCGCCTTCACCACGTGGCGGCGCGGTGGGCCCTAGGCCGCGACACCATATGGTGAGGCCGACTCGGCCCGTCCCAGTCCCCCTCTGGATACATATTGCCTCTGACCTAAAAACGCGAGGGGGTCGACCACTTCTTCCAGAAACACCTCCGAGTGCCGCTGCCACTGAAAACCCTATTTCGGGACCAAAACTCCGTTCTGGCACTCCCCGGACGGGAATTGGAGAGATCATCGCCATCATCATCACCGACACCTCTTTCATCGACCATCTCATGTTTCCCCCATCCATGTGTGAGTAAATCCCTGCTGTAGGCTAAAGGGGATGAAGGATTGGATGAGATAGTTCATGTAATAGATATAAGATCATTATGGCATGGTGCCTAGTATCCGTTGTTAGTACTTTATAACAATTGTTGCAACTTGTTATCTAATGCTTGTCACTAGGGCCGAGTGCCATGATTTCATATCTGAACATGTTATTGATTCATGACGCTATTCATTGTTTTATGATCTTACCTGCAAGTTGTATACACATATTTGTCCGGAACCCGAAGCCCCAAAGTGACAATAATTGGGACAACCGGAGGGGATGCTGTGTGAGGATCACATGTGTTCACGGAGTGTTAATTCTTTGCTCTGGTATTTTATTAAAAGAGTATCTTAATTACCTGTAGTTTCCCTTGAGGCCCCGCTGCAACGGGCTGGTAGGACAGAAGATGTTGTGCAAGTTTCGCATTGCGAGCACGTACGACTATAAATACGAACACATGCCTATGGTTACTTAGTACTTGGATGCTTTTATCTTATTTATCTACAATGTCCTATGTCTTGATTATTATAGAACTATATTATCCATGCAACGCCCGTTCATCCCATCCATTCCTATGCCTACAGTATTTTAATCATGTTGTTTACGCAATCACTACTGTTGTCTTTATTTTGCTGCAGCTATTATTTACTACTGTACTACTATAAAACTGTTGCTACTGATAATCTGTGTCGAGCAAGACTATCCACAGTGCACTGACTGACAATTCATCTGTTAAGGACTTACAAATATTCTTTTCGCTCACCCTTATGTCGATCAATAAATTTGTGAGTTTACTTCCCTCGAAGACGTTGCAATCCCTATGACTTGCGGGTCATCAGGCTGGTCGTGAGAGATAACACCCCTACTGCAGCATCTAGTCTACTTGGTGTATCTCCTCTCATATGTGATTGTACAAGTGCTCTTTGAGCTGTATGAGCTACCTGTGAGATATCTCAAGGAAGAAGAAGCATGCTATGGGGGAGTGATGCGTGTAAAGCACACTCGTCAGGAGACCTCAAGTGTAAGGTTTGATGAGTGTAGCAGCAATCTCCTCAGTACGAAACCGAGGTTATCAATCCAGTAGGAAGTCAGCGATGCTTCGAAGGTGTCAACGGCGTCGAAAACTCGGCACAAAGTCTTGACGGTTGACTTGGAACCTGCACATAAGACAATCAACTACTTTGCCCCAACGAATCAGTGAGGGTGTCAATCTCACCGGCTTGCTGAAAATAAAGGATTAAAAGTGTGTATGGAAAATGATGTTGTTTGCAGAGAATGAAAGAGACAATGATTGCAGTAGATTGTATTTTAGATGTAAAAGAATGGACCGGGTCCACTTCACTAGTGGTGTCTCTCCATAAAGATAACTAACATGCTGGGTAAATAAATTACAGCTGGGCAATTGACAATATTGAAAAGTGCATAATATTGCATGTGCAAGTTGTAGTGTCTACTATGTGATTCATTTGGGCATTACGACAATGTACACAGACCGCTATCCAGCATGCATCTGTGCTAAATAGTCCACCTTCAGGTTAGCGTCCGCACCCCTTCCGGTATTAATTGCAAGCAACAGACAATTGCATTAAGTAAAGTGCATTATGTAAACACATTCATCCTTAGACAAAACATTGTTGTTTTACCCCTAGTGGCAACAACACATCCACAAGCTTAGAACTTTCTGTCACTGTCCCAGATTAAATGGAGGCCGAACCCAACTATCTAGCATAAATACTCCTTCTTGGAGTCACAAGAATTCACTTGGCCAAAGCTTCAACAAGTAACGGAGAGCATGCAAGATCATAAAAGAAATAGACACGATAATTCAATATTCAACTTGACATAGTATCAATATTCATCGGTCCCAGCAAACACAACATGGCATTACAATAAGATGATCTTGATCATGATAGGAAGCTCATAAGATCTGAACATGATGGCACAAGAGGAGAAGACAACTATCTAGCTACTGCTATGGACCCATAGTCCAAATGAACTACTCACACATCACTCCGGAGGCAGGCATGGCGATGTAGAGCCCTCCGGTGATGATTCCCCTCTCCGGCAGGGTGCCGGGGAGAGCTTAAAACCATCCCGATTAGGGTTGATGATGGCGCGGCGGATGTTTTCTGAATAATGGCTCGGGTGTCTAGGGTTTTCCCAAAAAAAGAATGATATAGGCAAGGGGCGGCGTCGGTGGAGGCTCTAGGCGTCCTCACCACGTGGCGGCGCGGCGGTGGGCCCGCCCGCACCGTGGTGTGGTGAGGGCGGCCCACGGCCCCCCTCGTCTCTCCTTCGGACTTCGTGTACGTGTGGAAAAATAAGGACTTTGACTCCTGTTTCGTGCAATTCCGAGAATATTTCCAGAACAGCTTTTCTGAAACCAAAAAAAGCAGAAAAGGAACTGGCACTGTGGCATCTTGTTAATAGGTTAGCCCAGAAAATGCATAAAAATGATACAAAGTGTATATAAAACATGTTGAAATTGGTATAATATAAGCATGGAACATCAGAATTATAGATACGTTGGAGACGTATCAAGCATCCCCAAGCTTAGTTATACTCGTCCTCGAGTAGGTAAAACGATAACAACAAATAATTTCTGAGGAGACATGCTTTCACAATCTTGATCAAATAATATTGCAAGGCTCATGTCATGAATGAAGTGACTCAAAGCAATGGTCTAGAGTTTGCTAACAAATAGATAAAGAGTAAACAACTGAATCATATAAGCAAAACTTTTCATGACTAGTACTATCAAGACAAGCATCAAAAAGCTTTGCATAAGAGTTAACTCATAAAACAATAGATTCTAAGTAAAAGGCATTGAAGCAACACATAGGGAGATTTAAGTTTCAGCAATTGCTTTCAACTTTCAATATGTATATCTCATGGATAATTGTCAACACAAAGTAATATAACAAGTGCAATAAGTAAGCATATAAGAATTGATGCACACAAAGTTGACACTAGTTTTGCTTCTGAGAGAGAAAAAGTAGGTAAACTGACTCAACATAAAGTAAAAGAAAGGCCCTTCGCAGAGGGAAGCAGGGATTAAATCATGTGCTAGAGCTTTTTAAGTTTTTAAAATCATAAAGAGAGCATAAAGTAAGTTTTTGAGAGGTGTTTGTTGTTGTCAACGAATGGCAGTGGGCTCTCTATCCCACTTATCACCCAGACTTTCAAGAGCGGCTCCCATGAAGGACGTTATTTCTACCCAAAGGTAGATCATCCCTCTTCTCTTTTGTTTACACATGCATATTTATAAATTGGTATGACACTCCTCCCAACCTTGCTTACACAAGCCATGGCTAACCGAATCCTCGGGTGCCTTCCAACAATCACATACCATGGAGGAGTGCCTATTTGATATTGCTTAACATTTTGAAAATTGCTTCTGATAAATCATTGGCAAACATGTGAAAGAATCAAATGGTTAAAGTTATAATTAATTGGGACTGGGCACCCCATTTGCCAGCTCTTTTTGCAAAATTATTGGATAAGCGGATGTATATGCCACTAGTCCATTGGTGAAAGTCTGTCATGAATAAATGACAAGGTGATAGAGAAAAGCCACATAACTTCCTCATGAGCTATAAACATTGACACAAATAAGGAGTAATAAAGTTTTGAATTTAAAGGTAGCACATGAAGTATTTGCTTGGAATGACAGAAATACCACAAATAGGTAGTTATGGTGGACACAAATGGCATGGTTTTGGCTCAAGATTTATGCACGAGAAGCATTCCTCTCAGTACAGAGTTTAGCCTAGCAAGGTTGTTTGAAGCAAACACAGTATAAACCGGTACATCAAGACTTAAATAAAAACATATTGCAAGCATTATAATACTCTACACTGTCTTCCTTGTTGCTCAAACATTTTACCAGAAAATATCTGGACCTTAGAGATACCAAACATGCAAACCGAATTTCAACAAGCCTACGGTAGTTCTCCACTATAGGCTTTAACTACATGATGCAAGAGCTTAACATGATCTACTTGAGAGCTCAAAACAATTGCAAAGTGTCAATTAAACAAGACAATGATCTACAAGAATGGATATTCTTTTCCAATACCAACTACCACATGTAGCATTTTTTGTTTCCAACCAAACACCAATCAACTTATTTCAACATAAAACTCTCCAAATAATACTACAATGAAACAATAGAGTACTTCTCTACAAAAACTAACAGCTCTGAACAAGAGATGCATGAAAAACAGAGGTAAAAGCATTGCAGTAGCTAGTTAAGAATACTCAACAAATATAAGTGAAGAATATGAGTATTCACATGAAAAAAGCGGAGCATGTCTCTCTCCCACACAAGAATGCTAGGATCCAATTTATTCAGAAAATAAAACAAACTAAGCAAAAATAAAAGCACACAGACGCTTCAAGTAAAGCACATAAGATGTGAAAGAATTAAAATATAGTTCCACTAGAGATGACCTGATAAGTTGTTGATGAAGAAGGGGATGCCTTGGGCATCCCTAAGCTTAGCCGCTTGAGTCTTCTTGAAATATGCTGGGATGCACCACGGGGGCCTCCCCAAGCTTAGGCCTTTCACTCTTCTTGATCATATCATATCATCCTTCTCTCTTGATCCTTGAAAACTTCCTTCACACCAAACTCGAAGTAATTCTCATTAGAGGGTTAGTGCATAATCAAAAATTCACATATTCTGTAATGACACAATCATCACCAAGCTTCTGGACATTAGCTACAGCCACTGATGTTTTGTGGGCAAAGATATCCACTCAAACATAGTAAAAGAGAGAATGCGAAATAAAAGGCAGAATCTGTCAAAAACAGAACAGTCTGTAAAGAACAATTTTTTGAGGCACTTCAGTTGCTCAGATGGAGAAAATCCAAACTAATGAAAGTTGCGTACATATCTGAGGATGACGCGTAATTTTTTTCAGAATTTTTCCATTTTTCTGCAGTGAATAAAGCTCAAAACCGTGGACATGAAAAATCTGTCTCTGCGCAGAAATCCAAATCTAGCATCAACTTTCAACTAGAGACTTTACTTGGCACAACAATGCAATAAAATAAAGATATAAAGGAGTTGTTACAGAAGTAAGCAACACCTTGACTCAAAGAAAAAGAAAAAGCAAAATAACAGAAAATAAAAACCATGGGTTGTCTCCCATAAGCGCTTTTCTTTAACGCCTTTCAGCTAGGCGCAGAAAGTGAAAATCAAGTGTTTCCAAGAGAAGAAGCATCAACATCATAACTTGCTCTAACAATAGAATCAAAAGGAAACTTCATTCTCTTTCTAGGGAAGTGTTTCATACCTTTCTTGAGTGGGAATTGGTACCTAATGTTCCCTTCTTTCATAACAATGATGGCACCAATAGTTCTAAGAAAAGGTCTTCCCAAAACAATAGGACAAGATGCATTGCATTCGATGTCCATAAAAACAAAATCAACGGGGACAAGGTTATTGTTAACCATAATATGAACATCATCAATTCCCCCCAAAGGTTTCTTCGTAGCATTATCAGCAAGATAAACATCCAAATAACAATGTTCCAAAGGTGGCAAATCAAGCATATCATAGAGTTTCTTGGGCATAACAGAGATACTAGCACCAAGATCACATAAAGCATTGCAATCAAAATCATTCATCTTCATCTTAATGATGGGCTCCCAACCATCTTCTAACTTCCTAGGGATAGAAGCTTCATGTTTCAACTTTTCTACCCTAGCTTGTATGAGAGCATTTGTAATATGTTTTGTAAAAGTCATATTAATAGTACTAGCATTAGGACTTCTAGCTAGCTTTTGTAAGAACATAATTACTTCAGAAATATTACAATCATCAAAATCAAAATCATTATGGTCAATGGTAATGGAACCATTGTCTCCCATAGTTCGAAAAATTTCAGCACTCTTATCAGAAACAGTTTCAGCAGTTTTAGGCAATTTTAAACGCTTTGCAGAGGTAGTGGAAACATTGCCAACACCAATAACATTACCATTAATAGTAGGAGGCTTACTAGCAAGTGAACATTAGCATTACTAGTGGTGGTGATAGTACAAACTCTAGCTATACTATTCTCTTTATGAATTTTATCCTCTCTTTCCCATCTAGCATGCAATTCAGCCAACATCCTAATATTGTTATCAATTTTAACTTGGATGGCATTTGCTGTAGCAAAAGTCTTGTTCTCTTTAACATCATTAGGCATAACTTTTATTTTCAAAATATCAACATCAAGAGCAAGACTATCAACCTTAGAAGCAAGAACATCAATTTTACCAAGCTTTTCCTCAACAGATTTATTAAAAGCAGTTTGTGGACTAATAAACTCTTTAAGTATAGCTTCAAGATCAGAGGGCACACTTCTATTGTTGCTGTAGGAATTACCATAAGAATTGCCATAACCATTAGAAGGATAAGGCCTATAATTATTGCTACCAAAATTATTCATATAGGCATTGTTGTCGAAATTGTCGTTTTTCATGAAATTTACATCAACATGATATTCTTGAGCAACCAATGAAGCTAAAGGAACACTATTAGGATCAACATGAGATTTATCATTCACAAGCATAGAATAATACATCAATCTTTTCATTCAAAGAAGAGGTTTCTTCAACAAAATTTACCTTCTTACCTTGAGGAGCCCTTTCAGTGTGCCATTCGGAATAGTTAATCATCATATCATCTAGTAGCTTTGTTGCAGCACCCAAAGCGATGGATGAAGGTCCCTCCAGAGGCCGAATCCAACAAATTCCTTGAAGAAAATTTAGTCTTGCATAAAAGGTTTGATCATCCAAGCAGTCAGTCCATGGGTAGGACAATTCTTTACCAAAGATTTCATCCTTTCCCATGCTTGGGCAACATGTTCATTATCAAATTGCTTGAAATTCATAATGCTACTTCTCAAGGATATAATCTTAGCAGGAGGATAATATTTTCCTATGAAAGCATCTTTGCATTTTCTCCATGAATCAATACTATTTCTAGGCAAAGATAGCAGCCATTCTTTAGCTCTTCCTCTCAAAGAGAAAGAAAATAATTTCAGTTTAATAATATCCCCATCTATATCCTTATACTTTTGCAACTCACAAAGTTCAACAAAATTATTAAGATGGGTAGCAGCATCATCAGTACTAACACCAGAAAATTGCTCTTTCATAACAAGATTTAATAGAGCAGGTTTAATTTCATAAAAGTCTGCTTTAGAAGCAGGTGGAGCAATAGGAGTGCATATGAAATCATTATTATTTGTGCTAGTGAAGTCACACAACTTGATGTTCTCAGGAGTACTCATTTTAGCAAAATAAAAACTAGGCCGAAATATAAAAATGAAAACAAGTAACTAATGTTTTTGTGTTTTTGATAAAGAGAGCAAACAAGACAAAATAAAAATAAACTAAGCAAGACAAATAACAAAGTAAAGAGATTGGAAGTGAGAGACTCCCTTGAAGAAGCAACTCGACTTCCCCGGCAACGGCGCCAGAAAACATGCTTGATGCGTGTAAAGCACACGTTCGTCAGGAGACCTCAAGTGTAAGGTTTGATTAGTGTAGCAGCAAGTCTTCCCTCAGTACGAAACCGAGGTTATCAATCCAGTAGGAAGTCTGCGATGCTTCGATGGTGTCAACGGCGTCGGAAAACTCGACGCAAAGTCTTGACGGTTGACTTGGAACCTGCACACAAGACAATCAAACTACTTTGCCCCAACGAATCAGTGAGGGTGTCAGTCTCACCGGCTTGCTGAAAACAAAGGATTAAAAGTGTTGTATGGAAAATGATGTTTGTTTGCAGAGAATGAAAGAGAACAATAATTGCAGTAGATTGTATTTCACATGTAAAAGAATGGACCGGGGTACACAGTTCACTAGTGTTGTCTCTCCATAAACATAACTAACAGGCTGGGTAAACAAATTACAGCTGGGCAATTGAAAATATTGAAAAGTGCATAATATGCATTGTGGGGACCCCGGACTAGCTGTCCGAAATACCCGATTATGCTTAACACAACGATCCCGTGATCAGTCTGTCGTTGCACATAATCCGAATTGGATACCAAAGTTTACATCCATTACAGTACCGAATAAAAGTCTTACATAAATGGTCATTTAGACCAAGTTCTTACATAGGTGCCTTCATGGGCCAAACCAAATATATCAGCGGAAGCTACGGCGTAATCGACATCATATTCTAATGATGACAACCCGATAGGCAGCTGACTTGTGGAGATCCTTAGTTGGCGTAGAAGTCGCCATATTCCTGCTCTGCGTAGTGTTCCTCCTCGTAGTCTGGCTAGGACAATAGCCAGGGACGAAACCAATATGAGTACATTTGAATGTACTCGCAAACTACCCCAACATGAGTATGCACCAGTTTTATTTTAGTTGACAACTTTTCTTATTTAAAACATCTCTATATCTTTATTGAAAAAGGTAAGAAGAGTTTTATAACTATTTTTAAAGAAGTCACCGTTTTCATCTGTTTTTCCAAAACTCCTCCTTTCTCCCGACCATAGCCCGTCATGGTCCACTTTCATCCCACCACCTCATACCGATCCGTTGGTATAGGTGTAGGAAACATTCTCCACTCCATTTTCTTTAAAAACTCAAAGCCTTTTTAAAACTTGCACAAGGTCTTAGGACAGTCTCCCAATTGTCCATATCCGAGGACTCGGCTATTCGAATAGTTTTAAACACTCTGCAGAGGTAGCACGCTTTTAACCCACATCCATCCGGCAACTCATCGTGTCTGCCACGTCTCGCCATACCAGGTGTATGCGAAGTAAGCCGCCGGCCATAGCCTCTTATTTGCTCATGCTAGTATAGGATCCTTCCCATATGACACTTTCCATCGACACCCAGTCCGGTTTCCCGTCAGAAACCCTAAGTGTGAGGACTCATAGTTTTGTCCGGCGGTTTATGGTGGAACCTTCTATCCTCCCCACCAACTTGTGTGAGGACCCGGGTCAGGGGGTAGGTCCTCGGACCATCCCCTCATGCATAACGGAGTCATCTCCGTTGATGAGGTATCCCATACTAATAAGAGCAAACTACATGACTACGCCTTTTTCCCATATGTGGTAAATGTGGTCGCACAGGGTAGGATTGGTTTCCATAGTACTAGGACACTGTGCATTTTTCATAAACATCACCATTTTTCCACCTTTCCACTCCAACACCGACATCTCGGTATTTCATAAACTCATAAGAAATTTCAAAGGAGTTTTGAATAAACAACATTGTTTTCCCATCCTAAAGTTTTATATAACTACTACATAGGGTGGCAAAATAATATCCATATATTTTTGAAAGGGGTTTTGTAAATCCTGCTTTGAGAGTAAACATGTTATGAAAGTAGATGCATATGTTGGTAGTGCAAGCTCAGAGAATAGCTTGCCTTGCTTGGCAAAGTGATCTTGCTCTTGTTCTTCAAATTCAGCAAACTCTCCTTCCTCGATATATCCGACAACGTTCTCGTCTAATTAACAAACAAACAATGCAAACAATCACTAAGCTATACAAGCAATCACCTCAACATAACCATCATCAACATCACAATTAGCTACTGCACACATCAAACCACACAATTTGATTTTCAAACAAAATTGAATTAAACATTTTTTTTATTACTTCTAAATTATGGCAGAACTAGTTATTCATGTTTAATTCCACAACTTGAGTTCTGTTGGTCACAAAAATACAAACTAAAATTCTATGGAAAGCCACTGATGTGTAGAATACAACCCAATTTGAATTGGATCATTTGGAGTTACCAAACTCCCTACACATTGGATTGAATCCAGTAGCTTAATAATCAAGTTTTAGCTACCAATTAAATTATAGTGTTCCAAAAATTAAACCCTTTTAGGGGTAACTAAACATGGATATATGTGAGCTAACAAAATTGGTCCTAACTCATTTGGATCAACCAATAAACATAATGGTCTGTTTTAGTCCAGAAGGGTTTATCTTAAATTCCACAATTTATACTACTTAATTAATTCTACCAAAATTAGGGGAGCTAACACAAGGCAGTACTAAGCTAGCAAAATTGGTTTGGAATTATTTGGACTAACAGAGCATCAGAAACAAACAAGTTTAGAATTTAAACCTTCTGTAGCATTTTCAATAATACTTTTTACTCATTTAATTAAATGACATGAGACCAATTGTGTTGGTTAAACAATTTCATAAGATTTCCAGAACAGTTGAGTTTGATTTATTTGGATTCCTAAATCTCGAGATATTTAATTTCAAAGTTGACATCAGTACTGAGGATTTCAGAGAATTTGAATTAGAAAAATCCACTGTTGTGGATAATGTTGAAATCCCTGACGGGTGGGTCCTACCCGTCAGTGACTCAGCGAAACGGTACGCGCGCGAGGGAAAAGATTAAAATTATGACAGCGGGACCCACATGGCAGTCTAACTTAATACAAAGCGGTACGTGGCCGTAGATCTTCGATCCAACGGCTCACGGAGGTCGCCATCGGCGACGACCTAAAACGAGCGGCGCTGCCGCGCCGGCGACGGCGAGGTGGACGGATCTCTCACCTAGGGGCTCGGGAGGAAGCGGCGATGACGCGAATCGACGGCGGCGGCTCGGGGAAGACGATGGTGCGAGCGGCAGTTGCTGGGGAAGTCTCTGTCGACGGCGGCGATGTCGCGCTCTTCGTCGGCGTCGGGCAGCAACTTCGGCGGAGCTTCGGGGTCGCGTCCGTGCACTAAAAAGAGGGAAAAGAAGCCTGGGTGAGTGCGGTGAGCTTGGGCAACAGCGTAGAGGGGTCAGAGGGAAGAATGGGAGGGTGTGGCGTTGTGGTGGTGCTCGACCTCAACGGCGGCGTCGGGTGCGGCAGTGCACTGCCCTCCGGCGGTGCACAGACGAAATTGAGGCGAGGGAAAGCTCGAGGGAGAGGTGTGGTGTTCCAGTGAGGTCTTGGGGTGGCTTTATAGGGCTCGGGGCGGTCCATGGTGGTCGAGGTCCACGGCGGCGGCCATGGCGCGTCTACGGTGACCAATTCCTCGGCTACGCGGCGAGGGTGCAGAGGCTCGTGGCGGCTTGGTGCTTAACGGGGTCCGGACACGTTCTAGAAGCGTCTAGAGGAGCTGGGCGTGTCGAGGTGCAGAGGGCTGGGCCAATTTGGCCGGCGACGCCGCGGATGCCACGGCGATGCATCGGGGCAGAGGGCGGCGTAATGGCGCGGGGAGGGGCTCGAGCGCTCTCTCCTGCACGCAGAGGCAGCAGAGGCACCGGGCGCGCGCGCAGGGGGGGCCTGGGCGGCTCGGAAACGGTGAGGCGCAGCACGGCGACACGGCGGCACGTCGGGGCGAGGGAGAGAGGTAGGGGATGACATTTTCGCAGAAAACCCCCTGCCTCCTCTCTGCTCCTTTTTTTATTTCTGTTTTAGTCCTTCTGTTAAAACCAGAAGGTTTTCTAGGATTTAATTAGTGCATTTAAACCTTTTAGAAAAATTTGCAAAAATTTGTGGGGCCTTCCCATAATGTACAGAAGCTCCACAAAAATTGGCATAAAATAATAAAATGTTTTGAAACATTTTCTTTTATAGTACTTTGTTTATGTTATTTGAATTTATTTCAATTGTTTTTATTTTAGAATTTCAAAACTAGTTCAAAAATAATATTTGAGAGGGGAAAGTGGTAGGAACAAAATGGGGAGTGTTTACATTACAACTCCACTGACTTTGGTTTGAAAATAATTGAGTTTGTCACTTGGAGATTTTCATGTGACAACTTGTCACTTTTATTTTTCTTGCTTTGATTTTATATTTGTTTTCTTTCTTTCTTACTAGTGTTCACTAGTGCAAACACTCACACAAACAGCAAGAACAACAACTCAAGTAACAAAAGCAATTAACACAATAAACAACAAAAGTTTTTGTTGGCTCTCATTTTTGGAATATAAACCTGATAATAATTTTGGGATGTTACAATCCTTCCCCCCTTAAAATAAATCTCGTCCCGAGATTTGCTAGGCTTAGGTTTTAAGGAGGTCTGGGAATTCGCTTCTAAGATAATCTTCGCGTTCCCAAGTTGCTTCTTCTTCAGAGTGGTTAGTCCACTGGACTTTGTAAAACTTGATCGCACGTCTTCGGGTAACACGAACATCTTCTTCGAGAATTTTGAGGGGTCTCTCACGATAAGTCAGGTCTTGGTTCAGGTCGATGGAGAGGTGGTCGATGTTTTTGAAAACATCAGGCTGGTCAGGAACTTCAAGACACTTCCGGAGCAAGGAAATGTGGAAGACATCATGATAATCTCCTAACTCCTGGGGTAACTCCAGCTGATAGGATACTTCTCCTCGACGAGCAATGACCTTGAAGGGTCCAATATACCTTGGTGCTAACTTTCCTTTGACATGGAAACGCTGCATTCCCTTGAGGGGTGTCACTCGGAGATACACATAATCTCCGACACTGAAAGTGAGATCACGGCGCTTGGTGTCAGCGTAACTCTTCTGACGGGATTGGGCAGTTTTGAGGCGTTCACGAATAAGCTGAACTTGCTCTTCAGCTTCTCGGAGGGTATCTGGTCCGAACAATTTGCTCTCTCCGGTATCGGACCAATTCAGGGGTGTACGACACTTCTTGCCGTAAAGGGCTTCAAAAGGGGCCATTTGCAGACTAGACTGATAACTGTTGTTGTACGAGAACTCTGCAAACGGAAGACAATCTTCCCACTTGGAACCATAGGATAGAACACATGCGCGAAGCATGTCCTCCAATATCTGGTTCACTCGCTCAGTTGGCCATCGGTCTGGGGATGATAAGCTGTGCTAAAGGCTAACTTGGTTCCGAGGGCTTCATGAAGGGATTTCCAGAATCTTGAGGTGAATTGCGTGCCTCTATCAGATACAATCTTCTTAGGCACACCATGCAGGCTCACTATTCTGGAAATATACAGGTCTGCTAACTGAGCTCCGGTATGAGTGGTCTTGACAGGAACAAAGTGGGCAACCTTGGTCAGTCGATCAACGATGACCCAGATTGAATCATGGCCTCGGTTGGATCTTGGAAGTCCGGTAATAAAATCCATTCCAATCTCATCCCACTTCCACTCGGGAATTTTCAAAGGTTGAAGCAATCCAGCGGGTCGCTGATGTTCAGCCTTGACTCGCTGACAGATATCACACTTGGCTACGAATGAACCAATCTCTCGCTTCATTCCATGCCACCAAAATCTTTCTCGAAGGTCTTGGTACATTTTGGTTCCGCCGGGGTGGATTGAATAAGGGGTCTCATGGGCCTCCTTCAGGATTAACTCCTTAAGTTCCGTGACATTGGGCACACAGATACGGTCATTGAATTTCAGCACTCCTTCAGCATCTTCGGTAAAACCGGGTGCTTTGCCGAGGGAAATTTCTTCCTAATTCCCTCTATGCTTTCATGACCTTTCTGGGCTTCTTTGATTTGATCCATCAGGGTTGGGGTTAACTCTAGATTGGCGAGATAACCATGGCTAACAAGCTCTAGTCCAAAATCTTGGAAGTCTTTGAACAAGGCTGGCTGTTCGGCTTGGATCAGGGCATTCAGGGTGCAAGGTTTGCGACTAAGGGCATCGGCAACTACATTAGCCTTTCCGGGGTGATAATGGATTCCAATATCATAATCCTTGATTAATTCCATCCATCTCCTCTGTCGCAGGTTCAGATCTTTCTGGTGAAAATATACTTCAAGCTTTTGTGATCTGTATAGACCTCGCAGCGATGTCCCGCAAGATAGGGACGCCACTTCTTAAGAGCAAAGACTACAGCAGCTAACTCCAAGTCATGGGTTGGGTAATTCTCTTCATGCGGTCGCAACTGCCGGGACAGGTACGACACAACTTTGCCTTCTTGCATCAGAACGCAACCAAGTCCGAGGCGTGATGCATCGCAATACACGTCGAAACTCTGGGTGACGTCTGGCATGATCAGGATTGGGGCTGAGGTTAGTCTCTTCTTCAGTTCTTGGAAACTATCCTCACACTTCTGAGTCCATTCAAATTTCTTGTCCTTCTTCAACAGTTGGGTCAGAGGTTTGGCTATACTGGAAAATCCTTCAACGAACTTGCGGTAATAACCGGCAAGTCCGAGAAAGCTTCGGATTTCAAAAACATTGGTTGGGGATAACCAGTCAAGAATGGCTTGTATCTTCTCAGGGTCAACAGAAATTCCTCCGCAGACACAAATGTCCGAGAAATGCCACTTCACTGAGCCAAAACTCACACTTGCTAAGCTTGGCATACAGCTGGTGCTCTCGGAGAGTCTCCAAAACTAGACGCAGGTGTTCAGCATGCTCTTCTTCGGTCTTGGAATAAATAAGGATGTCATCAAGGAAAACTACCACGAACTTGTCGAGGTACTCCATGAAAATCTTGTTCATGAGATTCATGAAATAGGCTGGGGCATTGGTCAGACCAAAAGACATCACGGTGTATTCAAACAACCCGTAACGAGTGGTGAAGGCGGTCTTGGGAATATCTGTCTCTCTGATCTTCAACTGATGGTATCCTGTCCGAAGATCGATCTTTGAAAAGACTCGGGCTCCGTTCATTTGATCGAACAGATCCTCGATCTTGGGAAGAGGGTACTTATTTTTAATGGTCACGTCATTCAGCTTGCGATAATCCACACACAGGCGTGTGGTACCGTCTCTCTTGTCCACAAATAATGGGTGATCCCCATGGTGAAGCGCTTGGGCGGACAAGACCTTTGCTTAGCATATCAGCCAACTGCTTCTTCAACTCAACCAGTTCTTCCGGATTCATCCGATAAGGCTTTTGGGATATGGGGATGTTCCTGGGATAAGCTCGATTATGAACTCAATATCCCTATCTGGCGGCATACCAGGCAATTCTTCTGGGAAAACATCCTTGAACAGATGAACAACACGGATCTCATCTAGGGCGGGTCGAGCTATGCTCTCATGGCAGCCTGGGTGAGGTTGACTAGTTTCAGACACATACTCCACTTCTACTTCTTTGTCGGTGGTGATGGATACAGCTCTTCTGGCACAGTCAATTCGACCATGGTACTTGGCTAACCAATTCATACCGAGTATAACATCGATGCCTTGGGTTCCCAGAACAATTAAGTTAACTGGAAACTTTTCTCCTTTGATCTCAAGGGGTACATCGGAGCAAAACATCTTGGTCTCTACGGTGGATTCTGGGATTTGGATGACCATGGGTTTGGGTAAGAGGCTCTTAACTAAACCTCCCTTAGCAACAAATTCTTGGGTAACAAATGAATGGGTAGCACCAGAATCAAACAGAACAGTTGCAGGTACTGAGTTGACAAGGAACGTACCCAGCACAACATCCGGAGCATCCTGAGCTTCTTCAGCATTGATGTGGTGCAGACGACCCTTGGCAACAGCAGCATTTCCGCGAGGTGCGGCATTCTTGCCATTTCCATTTCCATTGCGGCCTTGACCATTGTTCTGTGCCGGCGCATTGGGGCGCTGGACATTCCTCTTGGGATTGGGACATTCTTTGGAGTAGTGACCCTTGTTGCCGCATTCAAAGCAGATCACATTGGGATTGCGGGTGAAGTTGTTGAAGTTTCCTCCGGGACGGTTATTGTCATTGGGGCGGTTGAAGTTGTTTGGGCGGTTAGGGTAATTTGGGCGTGGAGCTTGGGGTGGACGATAGGCAGGCCTGGTGTTCTGCTGAAAGATACGAGGTTTCTGGCTGCTCGAACCTTCCTGAGCATTCATCCTCCTCTTGCGACCTTCATACATAGACTTGCGCTTGGTCTCCAGCTGGATGGCTTGTCCACAAGTGACTCCAGATCACGGAAGTCATGGATAACCAAAGCACACTGAAGTTCATCATGAGTCCACTCATGAAACGCTCCATCTTCTTCTCTTCCTTGTCGGTGTCATCAGGAGCATACCGAGATAAGTCGGTAAACTCCTCAAGATAACCGACCACATCTCTACTTCCCTGCCTCAGCTTACGGAACTCATCCTTCTTCCTTCAATGAGTCCACTGGGAATATGCTTCTTGCGGAACTTCTCCTGGAACTCAGCCCAGTTGATGACATGACCAGCTGCTGGAGAGTCTTGGTAGTTTCCCACCAAGCTCTTGCAGGTCCAGCGAGATAGTGGGTTGCATACAGCACTTCTCATTTTCTCCCACAGCAGCAACTTCAAGATTATTGCCGATGGTGCGAAGCCAATCATCGGCTTCTAGTGGGTGAAGTCCCTTGGAGTAGGTGGGTGGGTTGGTCTTCTGAAAATCACCCAAGGTAGATCGCTGGTTTCCATCGCCATTGCCGTTACCACCATTGTTGTTGTTGTTGTTATTGTTGTTGTTGTTGTTGTAAGCGGCTGCGAGTTGTTGTAAGGCAGCGAGATGAGCTTGGCGCTCTTGCCGGGCATTTTCACGCTCCTCCATGATAAGTGCGAGAAGTTGGGTGGGGGTTGGGTCCGGTGGTGGTGGTGCTGATCCTGATCCTTCCGCATTGCTGCGACGGGGTGGCATCCTGAAGCACACCGGGTATAAGAGACAAGGCAAGAAAAGTTCGACTAAGGGAAAAGATGATCTCTCAAGCGGTTGATTAATCCTAAGAGTTATATGAAAATAGTTCACACAATTTAAACAAGACAAACATACTTATATTTCACAAACAACACATCAAGGAGTTCACATCAACATCAAGCTTACAACCTCAAGCTTACACATCACCTTACATCTAGGATACATAACATCTGGTTTCCAAAAGAACCACTACTACTACTCGACTAGCTATAGGGGTCAACCTAATCCTGCGGTAGTGATCAAGTCACTCGCCTACTGAGGTGGAACCTCCAGCTCTAACACGTCAGCATCTGACTGGTAGGCTGGCTCCTCGGGATCCTCCTCCTCGTCCTCGAGAACTGGCTCGAGTGGCTCCTCCTCCTCGTCAACTAACTCCTCCTCATCATCCTCCTCCTCACAGTCCATCTCCTCCACGAAGTCATCATCGTCACTGAGGAAAGCGTCGTTCTCCTTGCGGAGATCCTCGCCCTCCTCCTCCATCTCGTCAGTATGGTGCTCTAGATCCTCAATCAGTCCATCCTGCTCTGCCACCTTCGTGCGGAGCTTCACGATAGTCTTCCTCAGCTGGGCCCTCTTCCTGAGAAGAGCAACCTTCTCCACCATCAGCTTCATCTCGTTCTCGCGAAGCTCAACGAGCGACTCGCGGTCGAAGTGGAGCTGAATCCTAGTGCGCAACAGATCATCCTGAGTGCACTGAAGTAAGATCTCCATGTCCATGATGTAGCTCCCAAACATCGGGTGGTAAGGTGAAGGAGTAGGGTGTCCATCACAGTTGCGCCTCCCGTAGAACCGGAACGGGAGTCTACTAACTCCGCCTTGTGCTCCTCACAAAGTCGGGATAGCATCCTCTGTGTAGCAGTACAGAGACCGTCAACCCAGGTGGCCTCCTTGGTGGTGAAGATGAGCGTCCTGGAATTGGGAGACTTGATGTTCCTGCGAACTGACGACTGATGAGCCAGCTCAGCCTTCCAACACCGTGAACATCAATCTGAGCTCCCTCAAACTCTGGAGCGGGGCGACCTAACAGCTTGGTCAACTCGAACAAGTCCCTCTCAAACGTCAGCTTGCTGTCCTTCTCCAGCTGAACGAACTCGGTCCATGGAGTGCCATCTACAGTTTTTAAGCAAAATTTTAAGTTAGTTAGGTGACAAGTATATCAAAATTTTAATATAGTAGGGCAACAAGTGAGTCAAATTTTAAACTTAATGAGAGGTGTACAAAATTTTAGGGATACTAAGGAAAATGTAATATTTAATGAGAGTAAAATTTTGCATAAGTAAGAGGATTGGAGATAAGCAATTTTCGAAAATACTTCATTCCTTTCTTTTTAGAAATTCATCTTTTGTAACATTTGACAAACGACCATGCTAACTAAGGTTTCCTAAAGTCAGGATGGCTCTGATACCAAGTCTGTGGGGACCCCGGACTAGCTGTCCGAAATACCCGATTATGCTTAACACAACGATCCCGTGATCAGTCTGTCGTTGCACATAATCCGAATTGGATACCAAAGTTTACATCCATTACAGTACCGAATAAAAGTCTTACATAAATGGTCATTTAGACCAAGTTCTTACATAGGTGCCTTCATGGGCCAAACCAAATATATCAGCGGAAGCTACGGCGTAATCGACATCATATTCTAACGATGACAACCCGACAGGCAGCTGACTTGTGGAGATCCTTAGTTGGCGTAGAAGTCGCCATATTCCTGCTCTGCGTAGTGTTCCTCCTCGTAGTCTGGCTAGGACAATAGCCAGGGACGAAACCAATATGAGTACATTTGAATGTACTCGCAAACTACCCCAACATGAGTATGCACCAGTTTTATTTTAGTTGACAACTTTTCTTATTTAAAACATCTCTATATCTTTATTGAAAAAGGTAAGAAGAGTTTTATAACTATTTTAAAGAAGTCACCGTTTTCATCTGTTTTTCCAAAACTCCTCCTTTTCCCGACCATAGCCCGTCATGGTCCACTTTCATCCACCACCTCATACCGATCCGTTGGTATAGGTGTAGGAAACATTCTCCACTCATTTTCTTTAAAAACTCAAAGCCTTTTTAAAACTTGCACAAGGTCTTAGGACAGTCTCCCAATTGTCCATATCCGAGGACTCGGCTATTCGAATAGTTTTAAACACTCTGCAGAGGTAGCACGCTTTTAACCCACATCCATCCGGCAACTCATCGTGTCTGCCACGTCTCGCCATACCAGGTGTATGCGAAGTAAGCCGCCGGCCATAGCCTCTTATTTGCTCATGCTAGTATAGGATCCTTCCCATATGACACTTTCCATCGACACCCAGTCCGGTTTCCCGTCAGAAACCCTAAGTGTGAGGACTCATAGTTTTGTCCGGCGGTTTATGGTGGAACCTTCTATCCTCCCCACCAACTTGTGTGAGGACCCGGGTCAGGGGGTAGATCCTCGGACCATCCCCTCATGCATAACGGAGTCATCTCCGTCGATGAGGTATCCCATACTAATAAGAGCAAACTACATGACTACGCCTTTTCCCATATGTGGTAAATGTGGTCGCACAGGGTAGGATTGGTTTCCATAGTACTAGGACACTGTGCATTTTTCATAAACATCACCATTTTTCCACCTTTCCACCAACACCGACATCTCGGTATTTCATAAACTCACAAGAAATTTCAAAGGAGTTTTGAATAAACAACATTGTTTTCCCATCCTAAAGTTTTATATAAACTACTACATAGGGTGGCAAAATAATATCCATATATTTTTGAAATGGGTTTTGTAAATCTTGCTTTGAGAGTAAACATGTTATGAAAGTAGATGCATATGTTGGTAGTGCAAGCTCAGAGAATAGCTTGCCTTGCTTGGCAAAGTGATCTTGCTCTTGTTCTTCAAATTCAGCAAACTCTCCTTCCTCGATATATCCGACAACGTTCTCGTCTAATTAACAAACAAACAATGCAAACAATCACTAAGCTATACAAGCAATCACCTCAACATAACCATCATCAACATCACAATTAGCTACTGCACACATCAAACCACACAATTTGGTTTTCAAAAAAATTGAATTAAACATTTTTAATTAACTTCAAATTATGGCAGAACTAGTTATTCATGTTTAATTCCACAACTTGAGTTCTGTTGGTCACAAAAATACAAACTAAAATTCTATGGAAAGCCACTGATGTGTAGAATACAACCCAATTTGAATTGGATCATTTGGAGTTACCAAACTCCCTACACATTGGATTGAATCCAGTAGCTTAATAATCAAGTTTTAGCTACCAATTAAATTATATTGTTCCAAAAATTAAACCCTTTTAGGGGTAACTAAACATGGATATATGTGAGCTAACAAAATTGGTCCTAACTCATTTGGATCAACCAATAAACATAATGTCTGTTTTAGTCCAGAAGGGTTTATCTTAAAGTCACAATTATACTACTTAATTAATTCTACCAAAATTAGGGGAGCTAACACAAGGCAGTACTAAGCTAGCAAAATTGGTTTGGAATTATTTGGACTAACAGAGCATCAGAAACAAACAAGTTTAGAATTTAAACCTTCTGTAGCATTTTCAATAATACTTTTTACTATTTAATTAAATGACATGAGACCAATTGTGTTGGTTAAACAATTTCATAAGCTTTCCAGAACAGTTGAGTTTGATTTATTTGGATTCCTAAATCTCGAGATATTTAATTTCAAAGTTGACATCAGTACTGAGGATTTCAGAGAATTTGAATTAGAAAAATCCACTGTTGTGGATAATGTTGAAATCCCTGACGGGTGGGTCCTACCCGTCAGTGACTCAGCGAAACGGTACGCGCGCGAGGGAAAAGATTAAAATTATGACAGTGGGACCCACATGGCAGTCTAACTTAATACAAAGCGGTACGTGGCCGTAGATCTTCGATCCAACGGCTCACGGAGGTCGCCATCGGCGACGACCTAAAACGAGCGGCGCTGCCGCGCCGGCGACGGCGAGGTGGACGGATCTCTCACCTAGGGGCTCGGGAGGAAGCGGCGATGACGCGAATCGACGGCGGCGGCTCGGGGAAGACGATGGTGCGAGCGGCAGTTGCTGGGGAAGTCTCTGTCGACGGCGGCGATGTCGCGCTCTTCGTCGGCGTCGGGCAGCAACTTCGGCGGAGCTTCGGGGTCGCGTCCGTGCACTAAAAAGAGGGAAAAGAAGCCTGGGTGAGTGCGGTGAGCTTGGGCAACAGCGTAGAGGGGTCAGAGGGAAGAATGGGAGGGTGTGGCGTTGTGGTGGTGCTCGACCTCAACGGCGGCGTCGGGTGCGGCAGTGCACTGCCCTCCGGCGGTGCACAGACGAAATTGAGGCGAGGGAAAGCTCGAGGGAGAGGTGTGGTGTTCCAGTGAGGTCTTGGGGTGGCTTTATAGGGCTCGGGGCGGTCCATGGTGGTCGAGGTCCACGGCGGCGGCCATGGCGCGTCTACGGTGACCAATTCCTCGGCTACGCGGCGAGGGTGCAGAGGCTCGTGGCGGCTTGGTGCTTAACGGGGTCCGGACACGTTCTAGAAGCGTCTAGAGGAGCTGGGCGTGTCGAGGCGCAGAGGGCTGGGCCAATTTGGCCGGCGACGCCGCGGATGCCACGGCGATGCATCGGGGCAGAGGGCGGCGTAATGGCGCGGGGAGGGGCTCGAGCGCTCTCTCCTGCACGCAGAGGCAGCAGAGGCACCGGCGCGCGCGCAGGGGGGCCTGGGCGGCTCGGAAACGGTGAGGCGCAGCACGGCGACACGGCGGCACGTCGGGGCGAGGGAGAGAGGTAGGGGATGACATTTTCGCAGAAAACCCCCTGCCTCCTCTCTGCTCCTTTTTTTATTTCTGTTTTAGTCCTTCTGTTAAAACCAGAAGGTTTTCTAGGATTTAATTAGTGCATTTAAACCTTTTAGAAAAATTTGCAAAAATTTGTGGGGCCTTCCCATAATGTACAGAAGCTCCACAAAAATTGGCATAAAATAATAAAATGTTTTGAAACATTTTCTTTTATAGTACTTTGTTTATGTTATTTGAATTTATTTCAATTGTTTTTATTTTAGAATTTCAAAACTAGTTCAAAAATAATATTTGAGAGGGGAAAGTGGTAGGAACAAAATGGGGAGTGTTTACATTACAACTCCACTGACTTTGGTTTGAAAATAATTGAGTTTGTCACTTGGAGATTTTCATGTGACCACTTGTCACTTTTATTTTTCTTGCTTTGATTTTATATCTTGTTTTCTTTCTTTCTTACTAGTGTTTACTAGTGCAAACACTCACACAAACAGCAAGAACAACAACTCAAGTAACAAAAGCAATTATCACACAATAAACAACAAAAGTTTTTGTTGGCTCTCATTTTTGGAATATAAACCTGATAATAATTTTGGGATGTTACATGCATGTGCAAGTTGTAGTGTCTACTATGTGATTCATTTGGGCATTACGACAAAGTACACAGATCGCTATCCAGCATGCATCTGTGCCTAAATAGTCCACCTTCAAGTTAGCGTCTGCACCCCTTCCTGTATTAAGTTGCAAGCAACCGATAATTGCATTAAGTAAAGTGCATAATGTAAACAACACATTCATCCTTAGACAAAGCATTGCTGTTTTACCCCTAGTGGTAACAGCACATCCACAACCTTATTACTTTCTGTCACTGTCCCAGATTAAATGGAGGCCGAACCCAACTATCTAGCATAAATACTCCCTCTTGGAGTCACAAGCATTCACTTGGCCAAAGTTTCAACAAGTAACGGAGAGCATGCAAGATCATAAAAGAAATAGACATGATAATTCAATATTCAACTTGACATAGTATCAATATTCATCGGATCCCAGCAAACAGAACAAGTAGCATTACAATAAGACGATCTTGATCATGATAGGCAGCTCACAAGATCTAAACATGATGGCACAAGAGGAGAAGATAACCATCTAGCTACTACTATGGACCCATAGTCCAAAGATGAACTACTCACACATCACTCCGGAGGCAGGCATGGCGATGTAGAGCCCTCCGGTGATGATTCCCCTCTCCGGCAGGGTGCCAGTGAGAGCTTCAGAATCCTCCCGAGTTAGGGTTGACGACGGCGGCGGCGGCGGATGTTTTCTGGAATATTGGCTCGGGTGTCTAGGGTTTTTCCGAAAAGATGAATATATAGGCGAAGGGGCGGCGTCGGTGGAGGCTCTGGGCGTCCTCACCACGTGGCGGCGCGGCGGTGGGCCCGCCCGTGCCGTGGTGTGGTGAGGGCGGCCCACGGCCCCCCTTCGTCTCTCCTTCAGAATCCGTGCACGTGTTGGAAAAATAGGGACTTTGACTCCTGTTTCGTGCAATTCCGAGAATATTTACAGAACAGCTTTTCTGAAACCAAAAACAGGAGAAAACAGGAACTGGCACTGTGGCATCCTGTTAATAGATTAGCCCCAGAAAATGCATAAAAATGATACAAAGTGTATATAAAACATGTAGCAATTGGTATAATATAAAATGGAACATCAGAAATTATAGATACGTTGGAGACGTATCAGGGAGAAATGAGCCCAAGGGGCCGTGCGAGCCCGCGCGGAGCTGCCGCTCCTCTTCCCCCTGGTGTCCTTTATATAGGTGGCCAGGGGACAAGCCAGGGAACAAGCACACAAGGTGCACTGTGCACTTTACACTATACATACACTGTAGCTGAGGTCACTACTAGGGTCTTGTCATACTGTACGCGCGTCATGGTGTTGTCCCATCCTGCGTACTGTAGCCACGTCCAGGATGGGCGTTGCCTGTCTCGTCCTTGTCCTTGGCCTTGTCCTCTAGCTCCTGTCCTGGAACCTCCTGGCAGAGCATCTATACGTGTCGAGGAAGGATGCTGATGCCAGAATGCTGGTCAACGGTGTGATGTCGGTCGGTGGAGAGCTCGTGTCGTGGTGTGGTCGAGGAAGCGCTGGAGATGCTAGTAGCGATCATGGCCCATCCGAAGTGAGGTGGTGCTGGTGGTCCAGACGAGAAGCAGTCGAGGTGGAAGCTGGGGATGTCAACGTAGAGGTGATGCTCCTGGAGGTTGCTACCGAGGTGTGATATGCCGAACACAAGTCGCGGCCGAGGGGCGGATCAACTCGTCTGGCCAGAGTCCCTGCCAAGTTGTGAATCAACTCGGCTCCTATATGCTGGTAGCGATCGAGCAGAGAAAAGGTTCAGGCGACTCGGGCCTGACCGAATCAGCTCCTGGGAGAACAACTCGGTCAAAGAAGCGGCCCAGCCTGGACGTGGCTGGGCAATCCGGCCTGCCGAGGTGTGTATCTCGGTCCAGCTGGGGTTCGGCCCAAGCCGAGATCTGGAGGAGCGTCGGCCAGAGGCGAGGCGAGGCAGAGCGTCGACCTGGCCCGAGGCAGCGAGGCGCAGTGCCGGCCTGCCTGAGGCGACGGAAGGCTTGGCCCGGCGGAGGCCCGTCCGGGATGCGCCAATATCGGTCCGCCGAGGCTGAGTAATCTGGCATGCCGAGGTGTGTATCTCGGTCCGGCCTATGGGAAGCAATCTCGGCCCAACCAAGGCCCGCCAGCACTGGAGTTTGACTCGGTCCACCCGAGGTAATTGAATGCCGGCCCAATATTGGGTATATCAGCCTGGGCAGCTCCAATATCGGCCCAGGACGCTCTTTTTTGCCTATTCTTTATCTTCTGCTTATTTATTTCCTGCTTTTACCTCTTTTACTAACACAACTACCTCATGCCTTTGGGGTACCGGGTATTACATCCCCGACAACGAACATGAAGGCAACAACGCTCAAGTTGTCAAATGATCTGGTCAAGTTTTTAGGGGTAGATTTTTTCATTTCAATAATTATTGTTCGAACAATGTAATCTTTTGTTGACATACACTTCAAGCGAAGTGAAATCTTATTGGGTTTTTAAGTTTTGTGTGGATGTCTTGTTCTTACAAAGGAAATTTTGCATGTATTATATTCGCCAACATTACGGAAAAATAAAATTTGTAGCAACGCACGGGCATTCAACTAGTCATAGTATATTAATTTGGTAGAAAAAGCATCGTCATATACTCTCTAAAATCCAATATGGCAAGTAAGAAATTGCGTCTTAATTCCAGGCAAAGAAATAGATCAGGCTTTCTTGGCAAAACCCTCACGGGCTTCTATTATAATCTGATTTGTACGTATATCGGGATTCACTACGGGGCAATCTCTCTACAAGTGCCATACTGACTGTGGTTTCATATGTGCATTTCAAGTTGTAGTTATTTTCCTCATGGTAGCAATACAAAAAGTGGAGTTTTTATCGTCGGTGCAGTTCGGCCAGTTTACTGATATGGATGGATTTCTCGTGTTTTATCGCCTATCGGTTAGCCTAGCAAATTATAACAGTGTATAATCCTTTTACCTGCGTTCGCCAGGGAAATGTTCACATATTGTTCATGTTTTGTGAACCATGTAGTACTGAGTGCCAGAATTTCGTGACCGTATCGCCAAAATATTGACACTCATTTCTCTGCAGTGAGAAACAACAGACACATACAATATTTATATATATCTCCATGAGCAACAAAAAAAATCTCGGCCACACGGCGGGTACACAAATTTTGGCTCCAACCACACAAGAGCATGCATGCATAGCCAAAATCACAAGAAATTTGAAAGCAATAAATCGAGTTAGAGATGGGAGAATTAATCAAAAGTAGTAGAGCATCCAAGTTACTAGCTCCCATCCATTTTATACTCCATTAATGGAGTAGATCTAGAGAGAGGGAGTTCATGTTAATTAGAGAAGGAGAGAGTGGGTGTGTAATAAAAGGAGTGAGTGGAGGAGAGAGGAAGAGAGAGTTAGTGGAGGAGAGAGAGGGTGAGTGGATGAGAGAGTGTGTGAGTGAAGAAGAGATGAAGATTAATTTAGCTAAAGTGAGGGAGGAGGAGAGAGAAAAAAAGATGAAGAGTAAGGGAGGAAGAAGATAGATCTAAAGAGGTAAAGAGCAAGAGGGGTGGTGCAAAAAAGGTGGTCACATTAGTAAAAAAAATCACGACGTTCAAGTTAATTACTACCGTGGTCTTAGAATACAACTGGCGTGGATTTGTCGTGACCTGCCGGTAATTACGGGCCAGATATAAACAGTTTCATACGGAGAGGCTCATGCTCTTAGGCAAGGACTTTTGCTAACTCAATCAGTGGATGTAACCGGATGATTTTCAACTTAGATTTTTCAGAGGTGGTGAACATAAGTTCGATTGTTCGACAAATAATAATTATTTATTAGTTCGTTTTCCTATAGGCCTTGTTTGGATACGGAGGATTGACAGAACTGGTTTTCCGTAGCCTATTGTAACCGTGTAACAACCTAAAATCTTTTGGATGCACCAACTAAAACGCCTGAAACCGAGTTTCCACAAAGCCAGGAAAATAAGCCTTGGGAAAAACGACTATTAGTAGTTTTTGCGAAAACGCGATTAAGCAAAACTTGGTCAGAGCCTTGGGTGACGAGTGCGCGGCGGCCTGGTCGTCTACCTTTGTGACCATCGAACGATTGAAGGGGATCCCGCCGGCGGAGACCACACCTCCTCGTCCAGCCCCGTCGAGATCGGCTGACTCGTGCATGGCTGCATGACCCTGGCGCCTGCGCCCCACCGCATGCCGTTGGAGCAATGAACATTTGCTTCCTCGGACTTCACGGTGGTGGTATCTGGCCGGCGTCTAGCACAGGGCGCTCCACCGGTGGTGAAACGGCTCTACATGGGTTCGTTGATGACAGATACAGGTTCTTGACGGGGAAATAGGCGCATAATCTGATAATAGCTCATCAATTTGAGAAACATGGAGCAACGAGGAGAGCTAGCCGTCGGCGTTCGGGCGTTCCGACTCGTCAAGGCACGCGTGAGCTGCATCGAGGAGCGGCAAGCAGAATCAGGTGGCTAATTAATTGGTTCGATCGAGTGGATTCAGTGCATTTTGAATAAGGTAGCCTCTTCCCGGGGACCACGGTCTAGCGATTCCACGCCGCGGTGAGCTTCTCTATCAGCCATGGCGTCCAATTAACTTTTGTTCCTTGGGAATCGGCCATTGCGTCCGATTAATTTTTTGCTCCCTGGAAATCAGTCACGGTGGTGGCAGGATGCGGCGTCCACGGCGAAGACTCCATACACCAGTACCTGCAGCTAGCCGCCTTCCTCTCCAACTGGAATCGAAATATGGATCGGGATCAAAGAACCAGTACGAGTACATTCGCCGTTCGTCTCAAGTTCTAGCCAGGGGATTACTAGCGCAACAATTCTTATCCAAACTGAGGCTTTTTATGACCCAAACATGGTTTACTCTAATCTAGTTTTTAACCGAAAAACTAGTAAAACTGGTTTCCTATTAATCAGCCTAAAACTCGTTTTTCCAAAAACTGGCTGCAGACCATCAAAAAAAAAAAAAAAAACTGGCTGCTAGACTCGGCTATCCAAACAACCACATAGAGATAGTGCGATTTTAGAATTTCGGGCCCTTAATTTTGTAGGCTCAGCCCGCGGGCCTAATCCTAACTCCTGGAGTCCAGGTTGGTCTTGACCAAAATATCCATTTGCCTGCTGCCTCTGTGGCCATGGGCGAACACGTAGATGGTAATTGACCAATTGACCTAGGTAGGCTCAGCAGCCATATGCATGCACGTAGCAAGTGCATGGCCAAGTGCACAGCACAGCGGCTCTCGGTTGCTTTCTAGTCCAGTACGTCTAGCTGGCCGGTGGCCGCCAGCTCAGGTCCGGCCGGTCGACGACGCCAGTGCATGTATAGCTAGTTGGCCATGCACGTTTGGTTCAGGCTTTGCACTTGTATTGGCCGCTCGCCCACGACCGGGTGGATCCCATATGTAGTTCATGTTCAAGTTAAGTTACACCTCTATGCCGGGCAGAGCTGCACCTATACGTACGTCGGGAAGAGCCTTTGCGCCGAGAAACCCTTTGCAATGTGGCGCCTGCACGCCGATGAGATGCACATGTTGGCGTCTCCAATGGCGTGATGGAGGGTGGACTTGACAAATGGCCCTACTGCAAGCCGGCTTTGCTTCGACTCCTTCTCGCGGCAGACGGGACGTCGGGACGTGGGCTGGGCCTGGGCCATGCCTTCATCCTCCTGCCTGCTCGATGCGTCTCCTTATATCGGCAGCAGCCCAAGCGTGAAAGATAAAGACGCGCTCGCCCTAGCGCCAACTACTATATACCGCGCGTCAGCCATCCGAAACGCTACCGCTACCTGAAGGAGTAGGCTGATGGGCTGGTCCATCTGGCGTATTGTTTCCCTTTTCTGTTTGTTTTTTCTTCCTTTTTTCCCGTTTCTTTTTTCTTCACCTTTTATGACTTTGGAAAATGTTAATATCTCAAAAACTGAAAATGTTCAAATATTCATATTTTTTAAATCCTAGTATCGAAAGTCGTTCAGATTTCAAATAATGTTCCAAATTGGAAATATTCAAATTTATATATAGTGGTGCCATGTCCTCCTCCGTCCTTGGTATGTAGCCATGTCCTCCTCCGTCCAGCTTGTCATGGTGGTTTATCCAAGGAAGAATGATGATGGAGCGACGGACTATAGCTTTGGGTGTCATCGGGATGATCTGTTGCTATATGATGTGGAGCTCAATCTCGGTGGCTCTGTTTCGCCAGGACTGGCTATGTTAAAGGTTACTCCAGATGTCGGTCTCACGACATCCCTTGTTAAAGGTACATCGTCATATTTATGTTGATTTTACGGAATTAATTTTTACCAACATTAGATCTGTAGGTTTACCCAACCAATAATTATATTGGTAGGCTTACCCGCCAGAGCGTGGTCGATCGTCACGCTTTTGCCCCTTTTTTACCCTTTTTCACATTGTTGCTAAATTCTGTACACAAGCAATGGTGCGAGGGAGGACTCTTGCCTGAGCTACAACAACAGGGGCAATAATCATTGCTCTCCTAGTAGAGCCCAGCAGTGTCACATGGTGAGCGCACTAATACGTAAGTAGCAAAACCGCATCGCTCGATCCACTCTATCTCTGGCTAGGTGGAGGTGGGTGAGAAAGACTCTCCGAGCCTGAGTCGTGCAGCGTCCACTACATGCACGACGCGATCCACTCTATCTCTGACCAGGTGGAGGTGGGTGAGAAAGACTCTCCGAGCCTGAGTCGTGCAGCGTCCACTACATGCATGCATGTGCATGCAGTGGCAGAGCTATGTAGAGTTCAGCGTGTGTGTAGGGGGGGGGGGGCAACTGCCCCCTTAGTGCAGGAAAATTCTGCCTAAAATGTAGTACATTTTTAGCCTTTTGTCAACCTCTCACGTTGCAGCCGAGTTGCACCTTGCATGGAGTTGCACCCATCGGTTTCGTTTTGCGGCCAAAGGGCTCAACGCAGCCTGGCCGTGGAAACTTTGCCGTTCTCGTGACCGGAGAGGTACATGATATATGATGACGAGACGAGTGTGAGTGACCCACATCTATAGCCGACCATATGCTAACCTGAGTTTGCTGGTGCTCCAATGCAGGCAAAAAACCTTGTGTTTCGTAGTAGCTGAACAAACTTGTAGGATGCATGTTATTTGGCTGAAACTTGATCACGCCTCGAGGGATGTAATGAAAATTTCATAAAACTGCTGCTTTCGTTTCTATGAAACTAGATGAATACCCCGCTCGTTGCAGTGGAAATTTATTGTGCACATTCTGTTCTTCATGAAACCTAAGTAAATAAAAAAATATCAATTATATTACTTAGTGGATTTCACCGCATTAGATGATTTGTCCTTCAGATTATTAGGTGGTCTTAGAAACAACAATAAGTTTTAGCATACAAATTTGTCGACACATATAAATTGATTTGCATTCTAAAGAAAGAAATTAACTCAGTGGAAGATAAATGCAAACCTGGCTACAGAGTAGAAAGCAGAAAGTGCAACAGGCTTACAAACACAATGGAAGAATAGGAGCATCGGTATGGGCACCGCTGATGGTAAGAAAATATGCACACCCGAGGAAACGTTGTAGCATCAAAATTCATGGTGCATAACAAAGCCATAGGTGGATAAAGGAAGCTGAACACTGGTACTCTTCGTGATGCGCCGATGCCCACAATGCATCAAATTAAATGCTTGCTGGTACCCGATCCAGAGAATCGACATTTTTTAGACTTCAAGAATTGACAAATGGCTTGGGCGTACGCCGATGACGATGAGATGCACAGGTTGGCGTCTCCAGTGGCTGGGCCTGGGCGTGATGGGTGGACTTGACAAATGGCCTATTGCAAGCCGGCGTTTGCTTCAACTCCTTCTCGGGGTGTCCTTTTCGGCGCCCGTTAGCGGCGCATACGACCGGCGCCGCCTACGTGACTCGTTAGATGGGCCGGCCCACGAAATTCCCGCGCGCTGGCTGCTTCTTCTTTTTCTCTGCGCACGCTGGTTGAAGCCAGGGTTCGACTCCACTTTGCGACCGAATTTTCTCTGGCTTTTACTGTTTCGCGTACTGCTTCCTTGTCTCGCGTGTTTGAAGATAGCAACCAGATTTGGACTCCTGGTTTTGATGTAATTTTTCGCACGTCATGTTCAATTTTTCTTACGTGTACGGTGCGTTCCAGTCAGATATATTGATAGGAAAAGGAGCTTGAGCATTGGAAAAACAACGAAAAAGATTTGTTAACAAACTTGAATCTCCAAAAAGTGTTGGGCGCTGAGTTTCAAATCTCTAACAAACATTTGTCTTACATAATTTTTAGAACCATTTGCAGTACATGAATCTCCAAAAAGTCCAGATTAAAATCCTAGACATGAAAAATAAATATTTGAACTAGTAGAAACTTTCGCTTGCATCATCAAAGCTTTATTGAAGTTTCCAGACAATCTTTTTCTTCTCCTACTTCTAATCGTGAACTGATTCATGTCCAAAAAAAAACATAATCAATAAGATTTCTAAATTCGGAACCATTTTAAGAAAGGGATTTCTATTTTCATGCCCCTGGTTGAACAAAAAAATTGTAACCATTTAAAAATTGAAACCAATTTCGAACCATTTTTAAATTTAGAACCATTTTTAAAAAGATGAACAATTTACAAATTTGGAACCATTTTTCAAATTTTGAACCACTTCTCAAATTTGGAACCATTTTTTAAATTTGAAACAGTTTTAAATTCGGAGCCGTTTTTATATTTGGAACAATTTTTAAAATGAAACCATTTTCAAAGATGAACTATTTTCAATTTGGAACCATTTGTTAAATTTAGAACCATTCTTAAGTTTGGAACAATTTTTATATTGGGAATCATTTTAACGAATGAACATTTTTTAATTTGGAACCATTTTTAAATTGGAACCATTTTCAAACATGAACCATTTTCAAAATTGGAGCCATTTTAAAATTTGCAACTATTTTCAAAGATGAACAATTTCAATTTGGGAACCATTTTTGAAATATGAAACCATTTTAAATTCGGAACCATTTTTTATTTGGAAACATTTTTAAAATGGAACCGCTTTCAAAGATGAACAATTTTCAATTTGGGAACCTTTTTAAATTTGGAACCATTTTTAGAAATGAATAATTTTTAATTTTGGAACCATTTTTTAAATTTGAAACCATTTTAAATTCGGCAGCATTTTTTAATTTGGAACCATTTTCAAAGATGAACAATTTCGATTTTGAAACCATTTATTAAATTTGGAACCATTTTCAAGTTTGAAACCATTTTGAAATTCAGAACCTTTGTAAGAAATGAACAGTTTTTTAATTTGGAATCATTTTTAAATTAGAAACCATTTTCAAACCTCAACCCATTTTTAAGTTTGGAACCATTTTAAGAAATGAACATTTTTTAAAATTTGGAGCCATTTTTTGATTTGAAAATTTGGAACCATTTTCAAAGATGAAATGATTTTCAATTTTGGAACCATTTTCAAAGATGAACAATTTCAATTTTGGAACCATTTTCTTAATTTAAAATCATTTTAAATTCGGAACCATTTTCAAAATGGAACCATTTCCAAAGATGAACAATGGTTTCAATTTTAGAACCATTTATTAATTTTAGAACCATTTATTAATTTTTGAACAAAAAAAATAAAGAACCGAAAATGTTGGAGAACCAAAATTAATATTGAAACATAAATACGAGTGAACCGAAATAAAATAGGGAACCAAAATATTTAGAGAACTAAAATAATATTGAACCATAAATGCTAGTGAATCGAAAATGAAATAGTGAACCAAAAATATTGGAGAACTGAAAATAAAATTTAACCATAAATGTGAGTGAACCAAATGAGTAGATGAACAAAAAAATGTAGTGGAACCAAAAAAAATAATATTGAACAAACAAACCTCAAGTGAAAATAAAATAAAATAGTGAATCGAAAATGTTGGCGAACTCGACATCAAAATCAAAAGGAGAAAACCGATCTTAGTTCATACATAAAAACTTGAAAAAAAAGGGTAAGCCTAACCACTAAGGTAGGAGACCTTTTTTTTACATGAACGGTCTTAAAAAAGAAAAAGTTCAAATAAAGGGGTATCGCGTAGAATGGCTTTTTCATATTGAGAAAATCTGTGGCATTCAATCACAGAAGCAGTTGACAGCAGCATAAATTAGAACAAATTGAGATGACAAAAAAGGCATTGACAACTAACAATAATGGCATCAAGTACTCATTAAGAAAATGGCATCTCCAAGATTAGCTAAAAAATATGTCTACTTCTTCATCTTTTATATGGACAACCATCCATCCCTACATGGAATCTCATCAAGAGTTGGAAACTACATCTTCTTTTTCTTCTTGATAGGCTCGAGCTTCATTATGTCAACCTTATTGCGAAAAAATCAACTGCTGGATGCAGGAATCGAACCTGCGACCTAAGCTTCGCTTGAAGCTGGTCTAGCCAAGTAGGCTCGAGCAAGTTCTTGTCAAACTAGTACAAAAACGCTTTAAATATACATAACGTTTTAGCAAATCAGTATAATTTCAAAATGAATAATTTTTAATTTGGAACCATTTAAAAAATAGAACAAGATTTAGTTTGAAACCATTTTCAAAGTAGAATCGTTTCTAAAAATGAACAATTTCATATTTTTGGAACCATTTTAAATTCGGAACCATTTTTTAAATTTGGAACAAATTTAAAAATGTTTTTTTACATTTGGAACCATTTTCAAATTTGGAATCATTTTTTCGGTTCGGAACTATTTTAAAAAATCGGAACCATTTTTTGGTTCGGAACCATTTTTTTGGTTCGGAACAATTTTTCGTTTGGAACCATTTTTTCGGTTCGGAAACATTTTCAAAAAGAAAGCTTTTTCAAAAATCGGAACCATTTTTCGGTTCGGAACAATCTTTGAAAAGAACCATTTTTCGGTTCGGGACCATTTTTCCGTTTGGTACTATTTTTAAAAAGGAACCATTTTTCGGTTCCTAAACATTTTCAAAAAGAAACTATTTCCTCGGTTCTGAATTTTTTTCAAAAAGAAACCATTTTAAAAAATCGGAACCATTTTCAAAAATCAGAACCATTTTTTTGGTTCGGAACCTTTCTTAAAAAGGAACATTTTTCGGTTCAGAACCATTTTTGAAAAATCAGAACCATTTTAATAAATGGAAGATTTTTTCGTCGAAACCATTTTAAAAAAGAACCATTTTCGAAAAATCGAAATTATTTTTCATTCGGAACCATTTCAAAAAATCGAAACATTTTTTTGGTTCAGAACCATATTCTAAAAAAGCAAACATTTTTCGGTTCGGAAACATTTTTTTTTTGAAAAATCAAAAAAAAATTAAAAATAATTATTTTGCAAAAAATGAACCAATCAAAATAAGCAAACATTTTTTCGAGTCGGAACCATTTTAAAAAAAGGTATCATTTTTTTGATTCGGAACCATTTTTGATTAATCGGAACCATTTTCAAAAACCGAACCATTTTAAAAAATGGGAACCATTTTTTCGATTCGGAACCATTTTGAAAAATAAATCATTTTTTGATTCAAAACCATTTTTGAAAAAGGAACCATTTTCAAAAAATCAGAACGGAACCGTTTTCGAAAAATCAGAACCATTTTTTAAAATAATTATTTTCCAAAATTTGAACTAATTTGAAAAACAAATAAGTGAAAATTAAAACATAAAAAGGAAAAGGAACAAGTGAACTAGAAAAACAAGAAACAAAAAATAAAACCGAAAAAGAAAACATAAAAGGAAAAACTGAAAAAGAAAAATAAAACGGAAAATAAAAAGGAAACAGAAAAAGGAAACATAAAAAAGAAAGAATTAAACGAAAAATAAAAAAGAAAGAGATAAAGAAATCCGAAACCCAGAACTGGAAAGAAATAAAGCGAGGAATAATTATCTACAAACGTAAACATCGGCGTAGCCCATTTGTTAGTGCACTGTGCTTGCGGGAGGAGGTAGCGAGTTCGAATTCCGGCCGCAGCGATATTAAACCTATTTTTAGCTGTAGAGTAGTGCTATTGGGCCGGCCCAATAACGCTGCGCGAGCAAAACCCTTCAGGCGCCGCTGAATTATATAGGTTTCGCCCCCGGCGCACCGTCGAACAGAGCAGTCCCCATGCATCTCGGGCCGCGACTTCTCCAACGTCTCCTCGCACTGGGCTACGCGAACTGGTACTGGGCTGCACCAGGAGGCCCGTTCGCGTCTACCATGGACGCAGGCGTCACCTTCCGGAGCCCATGCTTCACGCATTTTACGCACAGGTCTCCCGTTTCTTAGCACGTTCTGCTGCTTCGTGGTTAATAATTAATTAAGTTTTCGTGTCGTGCACCTTCTGCACCTTCTACTGCTTCGCTCAAAAGCAGAATACATTCGAACGATTTTAAAATAACGTGTACACGAAAATTATGCGTGTTCACGAGTAAGTTTCATTCTTGTACTCAATTTGGAGTTTCATAGGCTGTAACTTCTCAATTTTGAATCGTTGTTTAGAGATAAATGTTATCAAATTTATCGCACTCAATTTGACCGTTTAAAATATTCTTGGATGAGGAGGTTAATCTCAACGTCCCTCATAAATCTGGTGTTATAATTTGTCATTTCGACGATCATATATGAGATAATTTTGTCGTTTCGACGATCATATGTGAGATAATTTTTTACTATATATGTTTGAACGTGTTTACACTCCTCACTATACACGTCTTCTCCAATCTATCTAACCGCCGCTCGCCGCGGTTAACTCTTACTCTGCCAAGCCATTTTAATCACTCCATTTATTTGAAAAGAACAAATGATTCAAACCTTCTCAATTTGTTTTATAAAAATACTTTTTGGAAAGACTATCAAAATATAATATTTTGGCCCTAATATTAACATCTAATAAAATCAAAATATTTTTAATATTTACTAGGGTTTCTTTAAACCCCTTTATGTCACTTGATAAAATATAACCCAGGTTTTATCAGAAAATCCCCAATCTTGTGATGAAAAAATGCAGAAAATACATGATGATGACGAATATATGCAAGCTTGCAATATTTTAAATATTTGGATCTTACAAGTGGTGGAGCCACGCGAGAGCCAGGGGGCCGTTGCCCCCTCACCCCTCCTATGCAAGTTTTTAGAAATTCATTATATTTTTGTGTAAACCGATTTCGTCACTCCACCTGAGAAGATATTTTTGTAATTTGCTTTGACCCAGTCGTTCCTTCCCTTCCCATTAATACTCTGCGGCAGTAGATAGACGTAAGCAAGGAACGGAAAATTTTCCCTGGCAGACGACATGCAAATCTTTTATATGCTTTGCCTCACCTTCTTGTATCAGGATGCTAGCACAGGTGAGTGAGCCCAGCGCCCAACACATTGCATGAGAATGACCAAAGGACGAACAATGATTGTATCCTGAAACAATTTTCTTCTTCGTTTGGTTCAGACTATGCCTACACATACCAACTCAATACTCGGTAAGTTGAGTATTAACCACTCCATATTCATCACTACTCCGTCGGTCCAGAGTAAATCTGGTTGCCCCGTATTAACAACTCCAAAATAGTTGGAGAGAATTGTGACTTGGAACTAGTCCAGGGAGTTTGTTTTCTAAATGTTTCAAAATTTGCATTTTTGAAGATTAAAAATGCGGAATGTTGATAATGATATTATCTACAATTATGCAAATAAATGCTAATTTGAAATTCGTTATATTTTAGGATGATTAAAATGACAAATTGGTAGATTTTGTCAGTAAAAAGTACACTTTTTTAATAACTTTAATTTTTTCACTTCTATAGCCTAGAATAGTACAAATGTTATTTTGAGATTTTGCACCTTGGTAGAGTTTGATATTATCTATGAATATATTTGTCTTGATTTTTGAAACTTAAAAAATGCCGATTTTGTTTTTGAAAAAAAAAGGGGCTACATTTGCACTTTCCGCCATTTTATTGATGCCCTTCCATAGTCAACACGTAAATGAGATGTTATTATCGTGTGGTTTTCACGCATATGCCATCACATAAATAAGACTCTAGGTACGCCATATCATTATGATCATACCACGGACAGTTCAGACTTACTCGCGAGTACGTAGCTCGAATAGCCATGCATTCGTCTCAGTGTGTTGAGTTTCAGCCATCGGGGGTATTGGCCATTCTTCCCGCATTGCATACACTATACACTACTTTAATAAAGGAGGAAGGATTCCAATTATCTCCATTTTTTTTGCCTATATTCAGCCTCTCTTCGCTTGACACGTGTGCACGTTGGTGTAGCGTGGCTTCCTCTGATTGGTTAGAGCCTTTTTTGGACAGCATGGCCTGGAGCATCTATACCATAGTCGAAGTCAGCGTTGGGAGTGCAGCAGGCGGCGCCGCTCTGCTGGCTGGCTGTGATTGCGTGCCGCCTCCGCCTTTTTTAGTTCAAGCCGAAGTGCTTCAGTCTCTTTCTTAACACTTCCAAGACTGTCAAAAATTTGGGTATGGCGAGTCAAAGACATAAACCAGTGTTTAATGAGGGTAATGTGGGAGGGGGGCAATTGCCCCCCTCCCCGCGGAAAAATGTAAGAATCATTTAACAAAAACTAGCAACGAGATGGAAAGTGCCTCTAGTCCTTCTATCGCTCATAAGACAGAGATGGCATGCGTGCGGATGCCACCTCCACTGAGAATTCACATCCCTAATATAGGAGTAAGGAGCAACATCCTCCTTGGCACGATGCTTCTCTCAATGAATCTCCTTAACCTACGTTGTCTTCCGATCATAGCTATGCATAAAACGATTACCATGCCACCACGGTGAAGGCCTCCATCCCGGAGCATTTCTGAATACATCGAATTTGAACCAAACGTTTATCTATTCGATGCCATGTAGTCTCTACTCTCTACCCCTCTACGATGCCAGCATGCCAACATTGGAAGGCAGAGTAGGTTGAGAAGATCCTAGATAAAGTTTGGCATGAAGATTTACCCCATTTCCTCAATTTCTTGAGATGCTAGACTTTGTCTAGAGGATAGAGGGGTCCTTGATCTACTCTCTTGATTTTTCTTGAATTCTGTAAGGAATATATATTTGTAATGCAACATTTGTCAAGTTTCAAATCTGGCCATTTTTCTTGTGATTTAGTTTGAAAATTTAAACTTGAACAAGTGCAGTTTTTTGAATCAAGTTATAAACACGAAAAATACACCTTTGATGTTTCTGCAAAAAAATAAGTGAAAATCAATTGTAGAAAATGATGGATTACATATTTCGACCCTCCATATATAGATAAACACATTTATGAAAATACCTTTAATAATTTAGTTTTCGTGTCAAATGAGACAATATTATATAGGTCTGGTTTCTGAATTGTAATGGTTTATGTTTGAAAAAAATAAGCTCAATGTAGCTATAATATAGTTTTGGGTTTTAAAAAGGGTATAATCAAAGTTTATTTGATCTTAGTATTCTAGAGTCGCACAATTGTTTTTGTAAGTTTAAACCTTAAGCAACACAATCAAAAATGAAATAGAGGTAAAAGAAGTCAATAACACAAAACAAGTTAATAAATTGTAGGTTCCCAAATTTCACTTGTTTAACTCGAGCACCATTTGTTTTGCGAAAAGAGCACCTTTGAAGCCAAATATCTAGGGCTGCCCACTCCAAATGGCCGTATGTCAAAGGATAAATTCCAAAGTCTACAAACCAGTTTGGCCAAGAAATTAATTGAATGGGATGATAACGTGTAAAGGAGCTCGCGCTCGGCCTGGTTTGGGACTTGTTCCATTTGTCCCCACAGATGAAGCATAAGCCCTTCCATTTGTGGTAAACCATGCGATTATCAAGCTAACTGTCACTGGAAGCATCAGGTTTGAACAATTCATCAGACTTCTGGGAGTCATTTTGCTTGAACTGTTTACCTTGTTGTGACTGCAGTAACGAGAAGACCGAGGAGAAATTTCTCTTGGTTCATGAAGAGAATAAGGTTCGACGTCGATGAATTCCCTGCTCCTCCGCCTCCAACATGGCGAGAGCATCTCACATTCTCACTAGATAAGCCACCGATGAAAAAAAATTGTCTCAATTCCTCAAAAAACATCAATGCACTCCGCTACTGCATGGGTCTGACAAATTCCCAACAAATTTGTCTTTCGAGCCAAGAGTGTTTGTTCTTATCCCAACGAGCTTAAATAGTAACTTCTAGTTCCCCCGGTTGTAAATCCTCACTTTTCACCCGACTGTGAGCCGCTATCCCCTGAAAATTCAGAGTAGCGAACCTGGCTTTAAAAAAATTCTGAATATCATACCTCGCATTGCCTAACCCAGAATTTCGGATCAGTTAACTTGTCTCTTCCTTGTGAGTTCAGTTATGTCCTTGGATGGGTATGCGTTCTTGTGTGGTTTGGTCGCCAATAGAGAGACTTAGAATCGATGCTTGGATCGATGCTGCTGGCCAGCCCTGTGTTTTTGTGACCATCAGGACCAAAGCCGCCCGTTACAGGCAATGGTTTTGTTCTGAGATTTGGTTGGTCTTCTCCTTTCTCTCCTGAACTACTTCACATCGTTAGAGCCTGAATAATAGTACACCACGACTTCCATAGCCTACAATCTATTGCCTAGCACAGCTACGCTATAGCTGATGCCCAATTACCTATCCTAGTTATTAGATAGTAAAGATTTCTGTAACAACGTGACATCACTAAATTGGCTTCCAAATCTAGTATCATGTTTCCATCGAATTCATCCTCATAATTTACAATTTTACATCATGGTAGTACAAAAGACCAGTTGTGCACACTTCATCGCATGCACGTTCTCCAAAACACCTTTAGCGGTTTATGTGGGCATTGTTGTTCATAGGGTCGGCGAGGTGGTCGGCGAGTTTCTCAAGGGGACCCTTGTTGGTGACGCTGACATACACGAAGAAGCGGAACCTGGAGAACATGGCGGGGCGGCCATTCTTGAGCTCCTTAACCTTGAGCTCCGCAAAGGCCTCCGGGTCGTCAGCCAAGCCGAGTGGGTCGAAGCTGCCGCCGGGTATATATAGTGGTTTGAGTGGATGATATCTCTATTCCTATGGAATGCAAAAGTGCAAAACCACTGAAATTGACAAAGGAAGAGCCTTTGGCTGCACTATAGGAATAGTACAGGAATCCATGCATTAAAATAAAAATACTTTTGAGTTTGGGGATTTGGGGTGTTCAAACATCAATCGAAATAGTACAAAAAGTGACATGCGCTGTTTTTGCTGACACGGAATGAACCAGCGTTGCATGTTTTGGCGCAAAGGTGCAACCGAGAACACTTCGTTCCCGCCAGGATTTTTTCCTAAAGAGACATCTTTTCTAAAATCCTTTGGAATCAGAACCTTACGATATTTGTTAGTTTTTTTTTTGTTTCGGGGGTACTTTTGCTTAGGCAAATGATAATGTACATAACCATTATATATCTATCTAATCGGATGGCAGATACAATTGCCTTTAAATTAAAAAAAGAACCTTAGGAACGTAATCCTCGGGAGATTCAAGGTCTCAATCCTTTGATCCAAACATGTTCAAGAAAAAATATTATAAAATGTGTTCCGCCAAACATGTGTTTTCATTTTGGAGGGTAGGTGCAAAATCAATGATTATGATGATAGGTGTGTACGCTCATAGTTGTGAGAAAACACGTTGAGTTCTCATGGGCATACTAACATAGAGGCACCACACAGATCCAGCAACATAATAATCGTAAAGACCAACTAAATCAACCAATGACACAAGACTCGATTCAGGCCTTCCACTTGGGCACACAGAACCGGACGACAGCAGATTTAAGGTGTGTTTGGTTGAGATTCTAGAGCCAGATTCGCTCCAAGGAAGTTGGAATCTAAACCAAAGGGGTACAGGGCCAAAGCAGATTCTCGAAACGCAGCAGATTTTCGTAGTGCAAAGGAGAAAGTTGGTATGAATCCAGATTTTACTGCGTCGCGTTGAGCCAAAAACATGGAAATTACCCACCATACCATTAATCTCCACTAATATAAAAAGACCCAGAGGGTGGCTGATCCCAAATAACATTAACCATAGGATTGCCTAAATCTAACGCTCCAGAATTGACTAATGATGTAACATACCCCCGTAGTTTTAACCCTTGATCTCCTTAATCCAACTATCTGAATTGTCCCAATGTTGTATGACGGAACATCGTTAGTTCAACCCATACCACAACGAGGCTAACCGCTCGATATTCCCTCACGATCGTGGCGCACGGTCGTCCCTGACGGCCTGACGCGGACGCGGCGCATCGGCCCCACCGGCGCTGCCAGCGGCCTCCCAGTGAAGCGTTCTCTTCACGCGCTCCCGACATGACGCCGCCTCTACACTATGTCGCCGCCTGCTTCCTCGCACTCCGCCTCTCCAGTGACGGTTGTGCCCAATGCCGGCGACCTCTCCAGTCTCCACGTGTGTGCAGCATCGCCGCTCTCTTGAGGCTGCAGCCCAACGCGCCCCACTGTCGACGTCCCTGCAATCCGAGCCGGCTCCTCGCGCGCCACACCATGCAGTTCGGCGATGCATGCAGTTGATGCGTTCGAGAGCCGCTGCCTTCTTCGATTCAGGTGCGCCGAGCGGTGTGGCCGTGTGGGCAAGGAAGGCCAAGGATCGGTGGCTCGGCTGGCCGGCCGACCGGTGTCTCCGTTCGTTTCCCAGGTGGCTACCCAAGTTCTGGAATCAGCGACAGTTCCATGTGAGGATCCCATAGGTGAAGACAAGGGATTTGTTGAGTGCTACAGCTGACGAACGGATTTGATCCATATTTTGGAGATTTTGACTATTGGTAAGTCTGATCGTAGTATGAGGACCAAGGCACCCATGGTAGACGATGCTTATGACATGAGCAGCTGTATGGTTGGCATTGCTCCTGATCTGAGCAATGACAAATCTCTGGACAGGGATTTCACGTTGGAATTGAAAGTGGATTGTTGAAATTCATGTTTTCTGACGTCCCTGCACGCTGATTTGTGACCAGAAATACCAAGGTATCTATATTACACATGAATTGATCGGAATATGCATAACCGGGGATGGGAGAAGACCGGTGGAAAGGGAGCAAGGGAACTGGAGGGCCGACAGCACCGGCATTGTGTGGAGACCGGCCTTGGAAGGAATGTGTGGGTTGGGGCAGGGTGGTCGGGGAGCGAGATGCAGCTAATTAAAGAGAGAGTGAGATGTGTTTTTCTTGTGTGTGCTTTGCTGCTTCCAGTTTGTGTGTGCTTCATTGCTGCTGATTTATTGAGGTAATTGCTATTGCTAGGTACTCAGTAAAAGATGAATCCAGAGGAAGCATAAATATCAGCAACAATGCAAATTCGTTTCACAAGGATTTTACACAGCTTGGGAGATAGTTCACACTGATCACAGATGTGAACTGAATTGACGATATCATGCATGCCAACTGAATTGACGATAGCATGGAGATTGTTTCTTCCTATGCAACTATCATTCCTGATTTTGTGTTAAAGATGCAAATAGAACTCGAGTTGTTCAGGAAGCCCACAAATATTATTTGGTACGGGTGATAAAACTAGCTGGGTCGAGATTGTGCAGGTTTGAGAATAGACGCTAATTTCCTTTTTACCATGTAGCAACTGGTATATGTTTTTAATATTTGAACCACATGCACAATATTTTACTTCGGCTAAAAAGGACTTCATGTTAAAAATCAGAAGTACTTTTTCTTTGTTGAGCTATTGTCCAAACTCTCTCTTAATTAACGAATTGGGGCAAAACTTTTGCCCCACATTTCAAAAAAATTAGAAGTATTAAAGAATTTCAACATTTGCTATATACACGAACTCATGTGTCATTCAACATCAGGAAGCAAATTTATCTATGATGTATACATTTTCTTTACACACAAACTGATTCTAGATTTATCTCTATTATATATTTTTGCAGAAGTACATTAAAGGTTTTGCATAAACCACAATGTTTTAAAATTGTCAAATTCATGTGAATTGTGAAACCTTGACGAGTTAATTTTTGTAGGTTAGAGGTATTGTTTAATACAAGTAAGTATTCTCGGACAGAGTAAGCAGATCATCACATTTACATTGGACCGCATATATTGTGTGCGGTGTCGATGAGGCCGAGTGCTTGCATAGAAATGATGGATGCCATATGGAAGAAATTCTAGGAGGAATACGACCTTTATCCAGTTTCATCCATATGCATCATGAATTCATGATACATGGATATGATAAATTGAAGTCCAACCGTTAATATGCACAAAGGTGAACTTAAGGTTGTACTAAGTGCTATTATTGCACGAAAGGGTAAGCAAGAAAATCCCCCCGAGAATGGAGATGGATCCTTTGTTTCTGGACGCCTTCAGTGAAGTAAAGCTGACATCTGGTGATATTTTTGCAAAACAAACGCTAAATGGGTACTAAATGGGTTTGATGATCAATGGGTCTGTATGAATTCTCATTGCTTCAACACTAGTGGAAACCGGACATTTGGTGGAGAGGGGTGTTGGGCTCTAGTCCCGGGCGTGGTACAACCCGGTACTAGAGGAGGGAACTAGTACCGGGCCGGCTGCTCTGACGCTGCGCAGGTCTGGTCCCGGGTCGTAGGGCACCTCTAGTTCCGGGAGGTGATACCACCCGGGACCGAGACAGTCAGCGGCAGGGCGGAGACTGAAGGGTGGACCTTTTGTCCCGGGCCGTGGTACAACCCGGGACTAGAGGTCCCGCTATATCATCTCCCACCCCGGGCCAGTCACCATTTTTAACTCTCAAGCTCATCTCCATTGTTTCCTCTCTCAAGCTCAAGTGTAGCCCCATTTTTTTCCAAGATTTGTCAAGATAGACGGCACCCATCTCTCCAAGGGTTAGCAACACTTGATCCTTTCACCCGGCGGCCGAATTTTAGCCATTTCCATACAAGTTTAGCTCATTTCATTTTTGTAGTGCTACCTAGGTGTTTGATGAAATGACTAAGCTAGTAGTTCATATTTTTTATGTTTTTTGAGCTCAAATTAATTTATGATTTGTGGATTTTAGTGTCGTCTCGGTCCTCACCGCCGTCGATAGCCCCCGCCGTCCCGTGACCGGCACCACCTCGGTGAGCCTCTTTTTTATCTTTTATTTAAAAAAATTACTTGTATGATTTGAATGCATAATTATTTTTCTTGTATAATTTTCTTATGTTTTTTATATGTATAGTGTCATGGTTTTGATATCCGTCCCCGTCGGCCCTCGTCCGGTCTATGATTCGGATGTGGTATATTTTTTAACTATTTATTTTGTTTCGTGTTTATAACAATCATGCCGACCAACTTGACATAGATATATTTTTATTTAGGAGGTAGTTGAACCGGAAATTCCGCCGACCCTATTGTCGAGTTTTTAAAAGAGAAAACGATGATTTGAAGCAAAATTGAAGATAAGTGAAGATCTTCGTCTCCAATGCCTAGAAGAGAAGATGGAATTGGACTTGAAGATTGCCGACATCGATGATGCTCGCGGGGTCGAGCTTGCCGACGTCGTCGCTACCTACGAGATGAAGATGGATGCAATGCGCGTCAAGCTTAAAAAGTTTAGAAATTATGTCATTAGTCAAGAGGCTTGGTATCATTATGCTGTTGGTTCAATAGTTACCTTAGTTGCGATTCTGATCGCATTTGTTGTTGGATTTAAATTCTTTAGATAGTTGTATTCTAGCTAGTTTCAATTAATTTATGTTTTATGAGAACTATGTATTATATTTGGTCACTACTCTACTTTGGTTTTAATGTGATGAACTTGTATTAATGAATATGGTGTTTCCTATTATGTTGGTTTACCGTAATGGGTTTTAGCGGTGATTTGCAGATGAGTCATCCATGATGTACGCTGACGACGCACTAAAGAGTACATGGATGGCGTGCAATCTTTTCTCAATGTGGCTAAGGATAACAAGGGGCCGAATGGTTTTATGTGTTGTCCATGCCGTAAATGTCGGAATGAGAAGGATTACCTAATACAGACAGAATTCACCTCCACCTGATAACTTCTGGTTTCATGCCCGGCTATAATTGTTGGACCAAGCACGGAGAAAAAGGGGTTATGATGGAAGACAACGAACAAGAAGAGAACGATGACAACTACATGTACCCTGAATACGATGGTAACCCAACAGGGGAAGCTGATGATGAAGAGGTACCAGATGATCCCATCATACATGATGATTTACGTGGGGTCATCGTTGATGCACATACCCTAGCAGAAACTACACTTGAGAAGTTGAAGTTGGAGCGCATGTTAGAGGATCACAAAACAAAGTTGTACCCAACTTGCGAAGATGGCAACACAAAGCTCGGTACCACACTGGAATTATTGCAATGGAAGGCAGCGAATGGTTTATCTGACAAGGGATTTGGGAGTTTACTGAAAATAGTGAAGGACAAGCTGCCGGCTGGTAACGAATTGCCCGAGAGTGCGTATGAAGCAAAGAAGATTATCTGCCCTCTAGGATTAGATGTGCAGAAAATACATGCATGCATTAATGACTGCATCCTCTACCGCGGTGAGAAGTATGAGAATTTGAATGAATGCCCGGTATGCGGTGCATTGCGGTATAAGATCAGAGCAGATGACCCTGGCGATGTTGAGGGCCTGCCCGCCAGGAAGAAGGTTCCTGCCAAGGTGATGTGGTACGCTCCTATAATACCACGGTTGAAACGTTTGTTCAGAAACAAATAGCATGCCAAGTTGTTGCGATGGCACAAAGAAGACCGCAAGAGCGACGAGATGTTGAGACACCCGGCTGATGGGTCGCAGTGGAGAAAAATCGATACAGATTACAAGGAATTTGCATGTGACCCAAGAAACTTAAGGTTTGGTCTTAGCACGGATGGCTTTAATCCTTTTGGGGAGCAGAGCAGCAGTCATAGCACCTGGCCTGTGACTCTATGTATCTATAACCTTCCTCCTTGGTTGTGCATGAAGCGGAAGTTCATTATGATGCCAGTGCTCATACAAGGCCCGAAGCAACCCGGTAACAACATTGATGTCTACCTGAGGCCATTAGTTGATGAACTTTTACAGTTGTGGCGTGATGAAGGGGTACCTGTGTGGGATGAGTACAAACAAGCGGAATTTAACCTACGAGGGTTGTTGTTTGTAACCATCAATGATTGGCCTGCTCTTAGTAACATTTCAGGACAGTCAAACAAGGGATACAATGCATGCACACACTGTTTAGATAGCACTGAAAGTATATATGTAGGTAACAAGAATGTGTACCCGGGTCATCGTCGATTTCTTACAACTCAGCATCCCCAAAGAAAGAAAAGCAAGCAGCAGCATTTCAAAGGTGAGGCAGATCACCGGCCGAAGCCACCCTCCAAAGTGGTGAAGATATATATGATGCGGTCAAGGATTTAGATGTAATCTTTGGAAAGGGTCTTGGACAGTCTGTTCCGAAGGACGCTAACAACCACGTTCCCCTGTGGAAGAAGTCTATATTTTGGGAACTACCCTATTGGAAAATCCTAAAGGTCCGCTCTGCAATCGACGTGATGCACGTGACGAAGAATGTTTGCGTGAACCTGCTAGGCTTCTTGGGCGTGTATGGGAAGGCAAAAGATACTCCGGAAGCACGAGAGGACCAGCAACTTTTGAAAGACCCAAAGAACCTGCATCCAATGAGGACGGATAAAGGACGTCTACGTCCTGCTAGCTACGTTCTTACCAAAAAGAGAAGGAGATATTTTTTGAAGTCCTGAGCAGTATGAAGGTCCCGTCTGGCTTCTCGTCGAATATAAAGGGAATAATAAATATGGCAGAGAAAAAGTTCCAGAACCTAAAGTCTCATGACTGCCACGTGCTGATGACTCAACTGCTTCCGGTTGCATTGCGGGGGCTTCTACCGGAAATGTTCGAGTATCCATTGTTCAGCTATGTGTACCGGAAAATGTTCGAGTATCCATTGTTCAGCTATGTGCGTTCCTCAATGCAATTTCGCAGAAGTCAATCAGCCCAACCACTCTATTAAGGTTACAGAAGGATGTGGCTCAATGTCTCGTTAGTTTTGAGTTGGTGTTCCCACCATCCTTCTTCACTATTATGACACATCTCCTAGTACACCTGGTCGACGAGATTCACATTCTGGGTCCTGTATTTCTACACAATATGTTCCCCTTTGAGAGGTTCATGGGAGTGTTGAAGAAGTATGTTCATAACCGTGCTAGGCCAGAAGGAAGCATCTCCAAAGGGTATGGAACAGAGGAGGTCATTGAGTTTTGTGTTGACTTTATTCCCGGCATTAAGTCGATTGGTCTTCCTGAATCGCGACATGAGGGGAGACTAAGTGGAAAAGGCACTCTAGGAAAGAAATCATACATATGCAGGGACGGGTATTCTTTCACAAAAGCACACTACACAGTTCTGCATAATTCCACTTTGGTGGCTCCGTATATCCAGATGCACAAGGATATTGTACGCTCTAACAACCCGGGGATGGATGACTCCGCCATTGCAAAGGAACACATGGAGAATTTTGGCGGTTGGTTGGAAACGCATCTGAACAACAACAACACAGTCTCAGATGAGCTGTTCTTGTTGTCTAAGGGGCCATCTTCGACTATTTGGACTTTCCAAGGGTATGAGATAAACGGGAATACATTTTACACGAACTCCCAAGATAAAAAGAGCACCAACCAAAATAGTGGTGTCCGCTTTGATGATAAGAGCACGAATGAGGCCATGGTCACATATTATGGTTGCATAGAGCAGATATGGGAACTTGACTATGGACCTTCTTTGAAGGTCCCTTTGTTCTGGTGCAAATGGTTCAACCTGAGAGGCGGCGGGGTAAAGGAAGACCCATTGTACGGAATGACTACAGTGGATCTCACGAATGTTGCGTACGACAATGAACCATTCGTTCTAGCCAAGGATGTGGCTCAGGTTTTCTATGTGAAGGACATGTCTACCAAGCCAAAAAAAGAAAAGATAAGGAAGTGAATACATCAGCCGATGAGCCAAAGCGCCACATAGTTCTTTCAGAGAAAAGAACCATCGTGGGAGTGGAGGACAAGACAGACATGTCAGAAGATTACGACAAGTTTCATGAAATTCCTCCCTTCAAAGTGACCACTGACCCAAGCCTCAAGTTATATCCAGACCCTTGTCCATGGTTACGGAGCGATCAGAAGAAAGGGTCTCACAAAAAGAAAAAGCGAAGACTAAATAGGGATGTTGTTCATGATGTGTAATAATTTATTAAACTTTTATATAATTTATAGTATGGAGGACAAGACAGACATGTCAATGAAATCAAGCGTATGGCGGTGGCGGAATGTAGTACTTAATTTATAAAAAATTATGTAGTATCAAACTTTGTGATGTGAAATGATCCACTGCGCATGTAGTACTTAATTTATAAATTTTTGAATTGATTTTAAATTAAGCGTATGTAGTACTTAATTTAAAACCAAGCGCATGTGATACTTCATTTTAAACCAAAACAGAAAACAGGAAAATGAAAGCAATTTTTACTTGATTTAGACAAGTAAATCAAAAGATATAAAAAAAGTAAGAAACCAGAAAATTTAAAAAATCAACCTCTAGTACCGGGCCGTGCGACCACCCGGTACTACAGGTCCACTGGGCTTGGCGTGCAAATTTTCGCGGCCCTGAGGGGCCTCTAGTACTGGGTGGAGCCACGGCCTGGTACTAGAGGCCTTTTTGGCGCTAATTTGAGTGGCTCGGGCCGAAAATTTGCCCAAGTCCAGCAAATCGACGCTCCGCCTCCGGGCTCCAGACAACGCCGCCCCCTGCGCCGCCAGGCTGCCGGATTTCGTCCCCGCACCGCCGCCGCCCCGGCCGTCTCCGCCCTCTTCTTCTCCGGTCCCGGCCGTCCTGCTCCGGCTCCGGCGGCCGTTGCCCCGAGCAAAGATCTTCCCCGAGCCACGAGCAAAGATCGTCCCCGAGCCCCGGCTGAGCAAGATCGTCCCCGAGCCCGAGCAAAGATCGTCGTCCCCGAGCAAGATCATCGCCCCCGACCCAAGGTGAGCTCGCCCCTCTCTCAGATTTAGTGTGCGTCGGCGGTGGCGGCGGACCCTAACCCTAACCATGGGGCCGGCGCCGCAGTTGGCATGCAATGCAAAGGACACATTTTTAGGGCCTAAGGGCCATTTCATTATACTTAGGGGAGGCCATTAGGGGCCATTACATTTTGGGGGTGGCCATAAGGTCCATTACATTTGGGGGGGATCGGAGGGATCGTCGTCACCGGCGCCGTGCCTAGTCGTCGGGGACGATAAGGGTCGGCTTAGTCCAGAGGTGCGCATGTACTTCCAGCTCCTGCGGCACCTGCTCCTGCGGTGGCTGGCGCTCCGGTGGCGGTGGCGGTGGCTGCTTCTGCCACTGTGGCCACGCCTCCTGCTGGGGCTGTTCTGGCGACTAGCTCCCGCCGATAAACACCCAGGACTGGCCAACGAGGCCGGGAGACAGAGGAGGCGGTGGCGGAATGCCCAGTCGCGCCTGTTCCAGCCGGTCCTGCTCCTGCTCGCGTTCCATGGCATAGTGCCACGGCTCGACCTCGTTCGGGTCGTAGTACTGCGGTGGCGGCGGCGGTGGCGGCGGCGGCATCAGGGCCGCGGCCACATCAGCCTGGACCTGGGCCAGCACGGCCTCCCACCGCTTGATCTCGTCCTCGACGAGGGTGCGGTTGGAGGCCTCTTAGGCGGCCTGCATGTCCGGGTCGTCGTCATCTTCGGGGACCTCCTCCTCGAACCACAGCGCGTCGGGCAGCGCTGGGTAGGCGGATTGGACGGCGCTGGGCGCCGGGGCGAAGTAAGAGCGGCGGCGGTCCTCGTGCTCGTCCTTGAGATACTGCTCCTAGTGTGGGGAGTCCGCCGCATAGGCGGGGTCGTTGCGGAGCTCCAGCGGGAGGAGGCGGCGCCGGCGTGCGATCTCCCTGTCCATTTGCCTCCCAGGGAGCGGGACCGCCGGCACCGGAATCCTCTGCGGGTTCAGGTGCCAGCCCTCGGGGAGGTGGACGTCGCTCCACTCCAGCGTGGCGGCGTTGTCCCAATGCCACTGGCACTCTGGCTCCGGCACGTAGCGCCGGCGCCGGATCTTCCTCCCTCCAGCGGTGGTGGTGGTGGTTCGTGATGGCGCGGCAGGTGCGGGGGCGACACGCACTGGTGGCGCGGTCCTCCGCACGCCCTGCGGAACGATGCCCAAGGCCGCCGACGGTGGAGGCGGTGGAGAAGCGCCGCAACGGCCGGAGGACTCGCCGGCCTCGTACTTCGGGGACTTCTCGAACCAGCGCGACATGGCGGCGAGGGCACTAAACTCTATGGGAGCGGAGCGGAGTGGAGTGTCCCTATCCGCACGGGCGCGTCCCTTTTTAAAGGCCAAGGACGGGAACCGTCGCGGGGGAGGGGAACCGTCGGGTGGCCCCCTGGAACCGTCGGGAGGGGAACCGTCGGGTGGGCCAGCGCCACGCTGGAACCGTCCCGAGTCGCTGGCAAGTGGGCCAGGAGCATTGACTGCGGGTGGGCGGGGGCCGTTGGTGGTCAGCATTGACCACGGGGGGTGAAGGCGAGGCGGCCGGGTGGGAACACGATGCGGGGACGTGAAGACGAGGCGGGGCGGGAACACGAGGCAGGGCGGCGGGGTCAGAACTGGGCCACTGGCAGGTGGGCCAGCATTGACCACGCGTGGCCAGTGGGCGGTCACACGCGGCGGGTGGGCGCTGGCAGGTGGGCCAGCGATGACCACGCTGGCCACCTTTGACCAGTTTCTCGCCCAAATTTGGGCTGGGCTGGGATTGGGACAGCCTATGTTTTTTTTTGAAAGATTTTTCTTTAGATGCAATATTAAATTGTTTTTTTGCATATTTGTATAGTTCCCTATTTGAATTATTGTACTAATGCTATTATTGTTTTATCTTTTTTTTGTATTAGTTAAACAATGGATGACGATGCTCCCTTCGCAACGAGAGAAGGGGAAGAAGAGATGCTTTCCTACATTAGGGAACCCGGGGAATTTCGGCATCCCGCGGAAGGAGCTGAAGGAGCTGAAGAAGATGATGGCTCAGAGTTTTTGAACGACCATGGTCCGGGAATGGAACCGGATCAAAGAAATAACGAGTACGATGAGGACTCGGAAATTGGTGGACCCACGCCGTCTGGCGAGGTATATTAAGCCTATGTTGAGCAGATGCAATAACTGATTTGTGCATATATGTATTCACACATGTTTCATATTTTTAGACCTCCGCATCGAACCAATCCACTAAACGAGGCCATGCCCAAGGGATGGGCAAAGATGAGCATCTCACAATTGACGAGGTGAATGCAACTACTGGCCAACCACTGGCACCCGTGCCGAACGCAGTTAAGTTTGTGCATCAATGCGGAGTCACTGTCAGGGACAACGTTTATATCAGCACTCAGGAATGGATTAAGCCAAAGTTAGAGGGAGTTAGTTACGTCGACAAGAGAACCAAAGATGTGCTTTGGAACAAGCTCATTGCACATTTCACCCTACCGGTCTTGGAAGATGAGGTGAAGACAAAAAAAATGACGGACAAAGTCAAGCATTTCGCTCTTAAGAAGATGGCTCAACAATTCAATAACTACAAGAACAAATTATTCCGTGAGTGGGAAGAAGATGGGAAACTTCCGGATTTCACCGGCACACGAGAGAGGCAGCGGCCTCACTGGCCTGCATTTCTGGAGTACAAGAAATCAGAACGAGCTAAGAAAAGGTCGCAAACGAATAAGATAATGCAGCGAAAAAGAAGTATCACCATAAGATGGGGCCAGGTGGCTACCGAGTTGCCGAGCCTAAGTGGGAAAAAATTGAGTCCGAGTTGCGTGCAAAAGGGCTCACCCCGGTCACAGAGGAATGGGACAGAAGGATAAGGAATTGGCTACTTGCGCATGGAGGGGAGTATGACATGGAAACAGGGAGTTAATAATTGATGAAAGCAAAGTAGTCAACGGAGCCCAAAAAAATTATTGACTTAATTGCCAAGTCTAAAGAGGGAAAGTTTATTTCCGACAGAGAGAAGGACGAGCTGTCAGAGGCCCTCGGGACCAAAGAAAAAGGAGGATCAACACGAGGCTTAGGAGAAGTGCCGTGGATTGAAGGGTTTCCCAGGACCGTGCCTCTTATAGAAGCCGATTGAGAGCAAAGAGGAGGAAGGAGCAGCAGGAATCAGACCGGTTGATGATCTTAGAAAGAAATCATGACCAGATGGTTGCTCTCTATAAGGAGCAGCAGAAGCAAATAGATCAAATGCGCGAGCAAGGGGCGCCAACTCTTCAGCTGGAACAAGCGAGTCAAGGCGGCCCATCGCATCGCAGAAGCAGCGTGGCTTCCTCGGTTATGGTCGGTGATGATGAGACAAGTTACCCCGTGGATTATATCACGGAGAAAACAACTTGTGAGCTGCATGTCCCAGTATTTAACTTATCCATGAAGGCGGCGGACGGCTATGCATTTCCATTGACTCTACAGCATCGTGGCTTGGCAATGCCATTCCAGATGGATTTGCTCGTGTCGGCGTGGATCAAGTTGTACAAGGATATGAATCACTGAACCTTGAGTTCCCAAGAGCTGATGATGAGTCGGTGCTAGGGGACGTCGTGGGTGGTCTAATTCTATGGCGGAAGAAATACATCAAGTTTGAAGGCTGGGCGCCAAGGCCACCATCGTCTCCGCCAATTCACGATTCACCACCTGATGACGATGAAGGGGACGACAACCATCAGTCGTCTCCGCCGCCGCGTGCGCCGACTCCACCGCCGCGTGAGCCGACTCCACCGCCGCGTCAGCCCACTCCGCCGCATGAGCCGACTCCACCGCCGCATGAGCCGACTCCGCCGCCGCATGAGCCGACTCCTGAGCCCCGACATAGGAAGGGCGCCACTTCGTCGTCCATGGGATTCGGGCGAGACCCCCGACGTTCGCCCCTCCCAAAAGTACCCAAAAGCCTTGACGACCTCAGAGCTTGCGACATGACTAAAGAGCAATTGGATGCGTGGGTGGATGCAGACACAAAAAGACAGCTTGCACGGAAAAAGCCCGAGGAAAAGCAAACATTTACTGCAAAGGAAAACAAGTGGGCTATTGGATTCATCACGGAACCATCGCAATATGAGAAAAATAAGCCAGATAACTATTTACGAGCTCTGAGTAAAAGTAGTAGCTCTCCCAAGACGAGAAGTAGTAGTGCCAGAGGGAAAAGAGACGTTGCCCAGCTCGGACAACAGGCAAACCAGTCGATAGCCCCGCTCGTAGTTATACCCAGTGGTCATGGCTCCGTGACGGACCTAATTCCTACTTTATCCTTGAAGAAGGACTTTGCTGCAGATGCTGGTATTACTCTTGCTCAACTGGACAACGAAAATCTCTTTCCGTCTGATGTAGATGATTCATGGAAATGGAAATGGGGGAGGTCCCTGCTGCGAGGTGATCAGATAAAGTTTCTACCGACATGTATGCGACAACTCCATAGTTGGTACATGAAAACCACAAAGGAATTTGATGAATTTTTGATCTCTGTGAAAGTTACAAAAAATCATTTCGCGGGTGAAGACATGTTCACAATTCAGCTCGAAGAACTCTGGTACTTATACAACCTTGACTCCCTCGACTTGGCTCTCGTCGGTGCCTACTGTCTGTAAGTGATTCAATTCATTTATTTCCAAAAAAGATAAAGTCTTTAGCTCTCAGCTCGTTCATTGCCATCGCTAATTATGCTCACTACGGTATTATGCAGAATGAAGAGTGATGAATGTGAGAAAGGGCATCTATGGCTTTGGGTTCGTTAACCCAGTACGAGTTAATGCAAGGACACTAAAAAACCACGTGAAGGACACGGAGAAGAACTTGCTAAATGCCCTAATGAAGCAACATTTCAAGGAGATAATGTTTCCTTACTTCTTCAGGTAAGAGAGTGTTACTCGCTTGTACAAATTAAGTGTAACTGATGAGTTACTGACGTGTATATAATCATGCGCAGCGATCATTACATTCTGCTAGTCATTGAAGTTGATAGATCAAGAGTTCAAGTCTACGACTCATTGGACTGGCCTGAGGAGAGGTACCAAAGCATTCTAGATACGCTCCAAAGGTAATTTCAAACATTATCGCACTATATCAGTCTCTCTTATTGATTTCAGAGATATCAAGCAACTAATAACTCATTTATTCTTTTTTTTGCCGGCAGGGTTTGGAAACAATTCAAAGCGAGGACAAAGGGTTCAGGTTCATTTGAAGAACAGCTGACTTTTGTTCACCCACAGGTAGGTAGTACGGTCTAGCTAGGTTCGCGCATCTCTTTATTTATAGTTTTCAATACCACTATATGTTGACTATGATTTGATTGAATTCTATTCTCGTAAAGTGGATCGAGAGGCAACCACAGGGGACCAATTTCTGTGGATATTTCGTTTGCGAGTGGATTCGTCGTTCGGTCACTGAGCGGGACCCAAAGAAATTTTTAGACGTACGTGAACAATCATATTCATCAATTGATCTCCAGTGTCATTCATAATTTTTGATAGTCATGATTAATATTCGTATTGATCTCCTTCTTTTATAGGCAGAGCCATTGCGCGAGAGTATGCCACTAAAGAAGCGCTTTCAAGCACTAGCAGAGGAACTTGCGGGGTTTCTGCTCAGCGAAGTCATACCTACAAAAGGAACATACAATGGAGAATAGCGGTGAAGTCCCGGTTATGATCTCCCGTGTAACCGAATAGACGGGCTCTAGTCCCGGTTATGATCTCCACACACGTGTAATCGAATAGACGGGCTCTAGTCCCGGTTATGAGCACCTCCATGTAACCGGATAGACGTGAACATATTTTTATTTATGAACATTTTGATATGTTATATGTAGTTTCTGTTTTTAATTAATTAAACGCATATTTTTTTGCACCATTTCAATATTAAATTGGGAGGAAAAACAAAAAATTACAGGCTGCCACGTGTGAGGTCCTTGGTCCCGGGTCGTATGACCAATCGGGACTAGAGGTCCTCCACCACGCCCGCGCCTCGGCGGCCACGTGGGAGCCTGTTGTTCCGGGTCGTAACGGACCCGGTACTAGAGGGGGGGCCTCTAGTGTCGCCTTGCTAGTCCCGGGTGGACACCCGGTACTAGAGGCCCTTACGACCCGGGACCAGTGGCCCTGTTTCCACTAGTGCAAATTCTTGGTTAGTCATGTTCTAAGATTCAGTATGATAGTTGGTTTCCACGGAAATCTTGTGGCATATATGCATGTTGTTTGGATTTTCTATATTTCTCCACGTAATGGAACTCCAGGGTGATTTTACCCATTTGAGTACCGGCATGGGAAAATAGCCATGGTCCTATCAATCACCTTTTATTGTCCACAATGTCATTTTCTATTTGGAAATCCTATCTATATACTTCTTATAAGACAAAACCCCACCAAAATACATTAAATCAGTCTATCTCTACATGCAAGGTGTCCACATCATCTACTATTTGAGCCATTCAATTATCCATGTCATCCCACAATTATTAATGAAAATCTATTCATATAGGCAATATATTCACTTTATTAAGTCTTTTACCCATACAATTTCCAGATAATAGATTTTTAGATCCACATGCAAGGTGCCCACATCATTCACTATTTGAGTCATTCATTTATCCATGTCATCCCACAATTATTAATGAAAATATATTCATACAGGCAATCTATTCATTTATTAATTCTTTTAGCCATACAATTTCCACAAAATATATTTTTAGCGGTTAAATATACAAACATTTCTTGGCGATTAAATTTAGATTCTAGACTATTGTGGCAAATCAAATCCTCCATATTCCGTTTTTTTAAATTTCATGGTTCATATATCCTTTCTATTATAATACACTTTAAAAAAATCGCTGCAACGCGCGGGGTATCTTTCTAGTATAACTAAATAGTTTATCCCCACTAACTTATTTCTCTACATATGCAAGCTATCCACCTCAGCAAATTGCCAAGTCAGCAAACACATCCATGTGATCTGGTGTTGCCGCACGAATCAATGATAGTCTCCTCGGCTCTTCAAACCATCATAATTCTGCCCACGAGTCAATGACACCGTCCCTTCTGATTCCCCTTCCACGCCACAGCCCGCACTATCCCTCCCGATCATGTCTTCTCATCATTGGTCCTCTCCATCCCACCCAGCTCTTCTGACGATGGATGCGTCAACCAGTATCAGCGCAGCCTAGCAGATGCACAGATCTGATCCGGCGGCCTGCCGGTCGTGGCCGTCGCCAAACTTGCCTCCATGTGTTCAGGTTCCATCGTCAGGCTGCTCGCCTTCTGTTTGATGAGAACCCTATAGTCAAGGAAATCGGCAGCATAGCCCTTTCTTTGGTACTGGGGAATTTACATCGTGTCTTTGTCTTCTGTCTTCAAATTACAACCAACATATTGTTTATCTGTTCAAGACACGCAAGATAAGGTGCAGGCATGCAGCACTGAAACAGTCATATTCTAGAGTAGCAGTTGTTCAAGGATAATATTGAGGAGAGTCAGGGTTGATGTTTATCTGAGATTCTCAGCATTGGGATTTATCATGCGTGCCCTTGGGAATGAAATTGGGAGTGTACCGAAATTGGATCTCTACTGACTGCTCAGTTCTAATAGAGCTGATTTGCGCTTCGCCTTGATTGATTCTTCTATTTTCTTTTTTTTCCTGATTCCTGATTCCTTTTGCACGCTTCATTGTTTTTGACACAATTCCTTTTGCACGCTTCAATTCTGATTGGTGTTGGAATCACGGGCAAGCACTACCATGCGCTTTGCTTCCATTATCAACAATCAGAGAAAAGTGGCCGCTGGATGCCAGAGGCCTTCCTCGCGATCATCTAACCTTCGCCTTCTGAGTCCTGCCAACAGGTAAATAATACTTATTCCGTATTCCCTTATTCCTCTTAATTCAAATTCCTACTGTTAAGTTAGTAGCTTCAATCATTGAATAGATTTCTCCTTTGTGGTCAAATCATAAAGTGCTCAGCGATTTTTATAGCTTAAGTGTGTCCGTTCAGAATCGTGGAGCTGATTTTGTTTGGAGAAGATTTCTGGCAAGATGTGACTCCACGTTTATCTAATTCTCTCTCTCTCTCTCTCTCTCAAAATATGTTTTTTATGCTACGTGATTATTCTCCATATCCATTTTGCAGGAACTGTGTTGCATCATACATCGATCCTTCAGTGTATATGCTCAACAAAACCCATACCTATGGTCAGTGTATTTCACTATTATGGCTGCGTCGATCTATATCTCCGTGGTCGCTGGGTCAGCTGTTATGGCTAATCCCTGCTCGATTGTTCTCATGTCTTATTTGGATTTCCCGCAAGACCTTCCATGCTTCTCCTGTCCGCGCTCGACACACGTTTCGCTTGATGCCTACCCGGATACCCGTGTATCACTGTAGCTTTCTTTTCTGTTGTCTACTGCCTGTTGATGACTTACATTATTAAATGCAAAATAACGCCATGAGGTCATGCCAATTGGTTGAATTTGGGTATGCAAGTATCGAGGTGCTTTTGTTATTGGTTCTGGACTATCTTCTCTGGCAGTGGTTTTTCTCCATAATTTATCAAGCGTTGAAAGTTTATCTTCTTTGAGAATCAAATGAAAGTTTGCATTTTACCATCAGTAAGCCTGGTCATGGATATTTGATGGTCACATTGAAAATCTGCAGTATTGTGCGCAATTTATTCAGAAATGATAGGTTGCACTGTGCTTCTATGTGATCGAATTTGTGAACTCCTCTTTGCTCTTACATGAAGATGCAGGGAGCAAACTGAAAGTACGTCTGGTGCTTTATCCTATCAAACGGAAGCTATCCTTCTAATTAGTATGGCATGTTGAGTTATATCAAGGAAAACAAAAATATCAGAACATCATTCTACGTGGCAAATTGGCAATGTTAATGCCACTTACAATAGATGCACGTTCACCCTGCATAAAGTTGATGGCCATCTGCTCTTAGGTATGTATCTCTTCCTTGCGGCTGGGCTAAAACATTCACATCATTAAATCATATATCCATCATACACCAAACGAAGAAACACAAGCCGCTGTTTATGTTTTGTCGGGGCAAATAAATTATTCATTATTTTATCATGCATTTCATTTATCATATTTATTTGCAGATGCTTCTTTTTAAGTTAGATATCTTGCAAGATCAATCGCACAATGTCGTCCACAGCCATCATTATTTTTCGCTAAAGTCAACCTAATTGTGATTCGTATCATCCATATTTGGACAATCTGATGTATGATGACATTCTGAAGTATATCCATGGTAATTATACTACAAGTAGGTACTTTGTTTTGCCGGGTACTTGGGGATATAAAAGCATCAGCAGCTTATAGAAAATAGAGACTCACCATCAATGTCAGTCACATTGTATTCCAAATATGACATATGTTGAAGGGTTTCAAGAACATAATTTTGTTTCTCTTTGTACCACAAATTCCCGCCGCAACGCGCGGGGAATTATCTAGTTTAATAATTTCAAAAGACAATTGGATGATTATTGGAGATGTTATGTATCCAAGTTCGCATATCTGTTTTTCTGTAGTTCACATAAGCTTAGATATGCTTGCCTAACTAAGCACAATCTTGTTTCATTCACATTGGAGTCCAATTTTTTATTCTGGGAAAAAGGTAACCACAATATTTATGATTTTATAGTTCCATAGTTTTTTATCTCTTTTTGTAAGTGAAAATGACCGGTTCGCTCTCTCTTCTTTTCTCTTCAACCCCTGTCCTTCCGCTTCTCCTTTTTCTTTCCCACGACTGGCACCATGAAGCGAAAATGGCAGGTCGGGTTCTCCTCGCTGGCCTATTCCGGCGGCGTGCCGGTAGGGAATCAAGGACCCCATCCCAGACACCGAGAGAGACTGCGCTCTCAGGCACCTGGCCTTGGAGAACCCGCCGTCGCTGCGTCCATGGAGACCCCGCCGCCGTCGGCATCTGGACGCTGCTGGGCAAGACCGCCGAGATCCGCGAGCTGCTGGACGCTGTTGTGGTGACCCCGTCGCTCCCTTTCCTTCCTTCAGCGGTCTCATGTCCGTGAGCGTGTACCATAGTGGGTGGCAGCACCGTGAGGTGTGAGTGTTGGCGGCGCTGTGCACGTCCCGCCCGCTGCCATGGCCCATGGCCGGTGGTAGCGAGCTGTGTTACGGATTAGCGTGATGCTTGTATAATACTAGATTCAAAAGGCGCGGCTCCCCGCGCGGCACCTGTTACCTGTCATTTTTTTGCCCGTGGTTGCTACATTTTATACAGATTATTAAAAAGACAATATATATCAATAGATCACATTACATAAATTTGAAAGCATATTTCTCGGATTGTATGAAATTTACAATCAGCACATCATACAATAAAAATCTTAAGAAACAGGAAAATAAAACCTATGTCGAAGTTCACAGGGTAAGTAACATAGAAATTCACACCAGTCATAACATAAGATGACTATGAGAGTCACATCTAGGGTGGACATAATATGCTCGCATGAAAGGAGTTTCAAATACATAAGCTTTGATCCGTTCAGAAACATGATCTCAAACACCTGATGAGTTTCAAGTAACTAATAACGATTAAAAAAGGCAAAGATAGCTGAACCGAACAACATTAACAATGAGACATTCGGTAACAGAAACCTGAATGGTGTAACCAAAATATTACTGAGCAAGGTTTGTTGTGAAAGTGATGGACATAGGCTATGAACAGGCAAATTAAATATGATTATTAACATGGAAGGTGAACAACCTGTATGGAACATGGTAGCAGCCAACAGGTTGACATAGTAGATTTTAACACAATAGGTGAACACACTTGACATAATACACAGGGAATAGCGACCATATGGAACATGGTCAAAGTCTACAGTTTGACATAGTAGATTTCTAGCAAATGCACCCCACGACTACATTCATATAGGCAGAGAGGAAATCCTAGAGATTATAATTTACAGCTCAAATGGAGGTAAGCAGGTAACCGTTTGTTGATTCCGTCCTTCACGTTAAACCTGGCATGATATTATATGGCACAATCACACTCACACTAAATCTGGCCATGACGATAACCGGCAGGTCCAAAAACAAAAAGAAACATCTGGAGAAAACAAATAACGGAATGCCGCAGGTAGTTTCTAAGCACAAGAGCTGAACGGTGAGTCTGGTGGATGCGGTTGGTTCCAGAGAAGAGTTGCCGGGGTCAGCTGCAGACGATCTGAGCAGAAGATAGAGAAAATCAGCTTCGGCCAAGTTGTTGTGGCTTGCCGAAAATCCATTTAGACACTGACACAACAAACTTGAAACCTATACTTGCCAGAAAGTATTTTAACAATCTCTACATTAATTGCCATACCTTGGTTTTAAACATGATCATTATAGTACCTTGCTGGGAACACGTTGATGTCGGCGATATCTTCACTCTTTCACCTTGATAATAAGAGCATAAAATTAGGTTAGCTGATTTAAATAAAATATAAGGTATACTGAAAGAAAAAAAAAGCAAAGGAATTTATAAAGAAGGAAGCATCGTCATATTTTGAGCGGTGGTGCCAACAAAAATAGCAAGAGCTGGTTGCACAGTTACCCCACAAAAATCTTTATCTTGTGACTAATGGAATCATAAGTGGAATAAGTTAATCATTTCTTTTAACCTAGCATCTGGAAAAGAAGGACTGGGAACACACTGTTACACGTGATTTTTAATTGAAACACCATTTCTGTTTGGAAGGTCGAAGGATTCTATATCAGAGATGCCGCAAATGGTGCCAATGACATCTATATTATAAAAAAAATAGTAGCACTCGCAAGGGCACAAAGCAAAAAACAGATCAAAGATTCCTCCGCAGAAACACACAATTATTAAATGCAAATGTGCGGCTCACAAATATTAAATCTACTCATTGGACAACACAAAATCAGAATCCTAAATCTAGAATAGCAGCACATATATATATATATATATATATATATATATATATATATATATATATATATCAGTTTTCAATAGCTAAAAAGGGAAGCTTCGAAAATCCCAAAGGAAAGCAAATAACAGTGGTATTAATTGAAGTAACATGTTTATCTCTGTTTTAGAAATTAATCACCGAGAACAATAGTATCGGATATCACGCAGTTCCTGCAGCATGTATACATGGTTGTTAATACTAATAAAAGAAACTAATGCCACAAGAAAAACATACATCTTAGTAGATATCAGTTCCACTTGGAACATGAGTATATAATTATTTGCAATCTCACAAACCGGCCGTCAGATGCAAAGGATCTAGAAATGAGTTGAAATATTATCTCAAATCATATTGTAAAAAAAAGGCAGAGCAACACAAATGACGACAGTGAAGAGAAGAATAGAGCAGGGTTAATATTGCTATGACATCAAAGTACCCAGCAGAAACTTATTACTTTTAGCAGAGGGAAGCATCATGTCCATGTGCATCTTAGCGGTTAGCATAGACAAATAGCTATTGATTCAGTTTTCTTTAGACCCATCAACTTAAGCAAGAAACAACTGAAGTACCATCTAGATAAGAACCAGCTACATCTAGACACAAAAACAGGGATGAAAGACAAGGGACACTATCCATAGGATATACTGCAACACAGACATGGGACTGCTGGGTGAATATACACAAGAAATAAACCCAGGAAAGAAACAACATTAGCCATTTACATATCCAGCCACACACCCACAAGTAGCATGCATATAAATACATGGAAAGTAAAGCATGTATAGCAGAAAGACAAGATCCATACCTGACAAACAATAACCAACTAAAAACTAGAAGCAACAAAATTCAGAGAACCTTCCGAAGCTTCCTTCCTGTCAAAGGACATCGTTATGCAAATATACCCAATAGCTAGAAAACACTATAAAAAATAAACTACCCAACACAAGAAATAAACTCGGGAAAGAAACATCAGTAGCCATTTACATATCACAGAACATGTCCACACCCACACGCAACCAGTTTCAAACCAGTAAGCACTAAACCAATGCACAAAGCATCCACGCTCGATTAAAATTGCTGGTTTTGATCAATTGGTAGTCACACAAATCCAATACTAATTAAATTAACCTGGAACAACCAAAAATTATGGACAAACTATATCAGAATATAGAGTACAAAGGCAAGATCCATACTGACACAATGACCAACTAAGAACTCGAAGCAACCAAATGCACAGACCCGTCCTTTTACTTGCAAGAAACCCCTTCATAGGCACATGGCTAGCATCTCATGAACTATCTATCTATGAGAAAGAGGTAAAAGAGTTAGTAAGTTAGGCCGGCAGAAATTTGCTATACAGCAAACGTTACATATCCTTTATTAACCGAAGTACTACTCACAAGAAGTACAGATCATACGGTTGTTCACTCAAGAAATATAAAAGATTATTAGAATGTGGAGTCTATTTTGAATAAATGTTCTTGTGAATTATAAGCATCCCAATTACCTCCATTGTCATAATTAGCCAGGCAGCAACACCACACTATACCAAGCAATGGAACAGAAATTATACTTGTTCATATAACATCAGTAATATAACACCAAACAGGATCAAATAACCATCATCATTGCCAAAACCAATCAGTTGATTTGAGTGCGGATTTCACTAAATTATGCACAAGGGCAACAAAACAAATAGATAGTTGGCAACCACTCTATGGTTAATGGAATCGCCTATGCTAACCCAATAAGCAACAAATGTACATACTATTAGCACACTGAAAATACCAAGAATGAGCACTGTCATATAATATCATCCTTTTCACACATTCTATTTTCCTGGATGCGTAGTACAGAGCCCATAAATTAGCCATAACAGTATTGTTTTGAAAAAGCTTCCTCCCTCCATGAACATGGTTTTTGTTAGTATCAGAAAAGTAAAAAACTGATATTTTCTAGCCAAGATAAGCATAACCAAGCTATCTGAACGTTTAAAGACAAAGCACATGAAAAAAATGCATATATACGTGGATAGAAAGAAATACAGATTCACATTTGCATAGAAATTAAGGCACCGACAATTAAAAAATGGAAGTGGGCTACCTAACAAACTGCAGCGGACAACTTGTAACAGCAAGCCAATGAAGCGTCTGAAACTCTTTCCTGACAAAAAACATAATTAGGCAAATATATAGAAAAGCAACAATAGTGATAGAGAGTACACGTATACAGACATGAGGCATATATAGGCTTTACTACTCACCTGCTTGCCGGTGACAACTCTCACACCAAACAGACAAACAGGAAAAACCAAGGGACTCTTTTGGAACCTACAAAAAGGGGAAATGGCTGTAAGCCGTGTAAGAAAGAACGCTCCAGTAAGTTGGATTCCAATGACCAGCAAAGAATATAAAAGTTCTAATCAGCTGAACAAAACACATAACCAAAACATCCTAGCACCCTTCATCAGCAAGAAAACACCCTAGCACCCTTCATCAGCAAGCAAAACATCAAGTGCTACTGGAGACATAGGAAAACATCAGCAAGGAAAATAAGCAAGCAAGACATCATTCTAATCAGACTACTGGCCATCTCTAAGCAAGCAAAATGTGTACGCATGGACAGCAAGTACACCAGTACCAAAAATTAATTTGTGAACCTAAACAACCTAGGAACTGCATCTACAGAGTGATACAATACACCGAATGACAATATATCCTGTTAGACTATAAGAGCATGACCGAGTGATACAATGACTGTACCTAGCTACTCCATGAAAAAAGAAATTATATGACATATATGTAGTGCTCGCAACAACAAAAATCTACAGGATAAAAAGATAGCAAGAACTTACAAAATCTTACCATAACGAATAATTGGGTGTACTCTGGAAATGGCCAGCATCAGAGAACACTGATGCTTCTAGATTACAACTGCAAGCAGCACAATAAAAGTACAAAAGTGAATTAGCATATGTCAAGTGAAAACAAAAGGAAATTAATAATTATGTGCTCCCAATAATCAGGCAGTAAGAAACTAACACCATACAAAATCACAGAATTTCTAATGTTCCAAATAAGCAAGCAGTAAGATTTACCAACAACCTGGGTTTTGAATTTTGAGCACCGCAATCCTCATCAGCTGCAGCTCTGCCTTGCTGCTTGGCTGCTAGACATGCCAGCAAACCCTTCCACGGCAATGGATCTGTATGTCTAGAAATTATTGAGAATATAAGAGAGGGCAGGAGGGAAATCAAAAGAAATATCTAGAGAGGTGGGTACCTTGAATGGGAGGTGGAGAGATGGGGCTACAGGAGCCCGAGCCCAGCCGGGCGCCTCTTCCTACGGTTGTCCTCTAATCAGTCTCCATGTGCTCCTCTTCCACCGATTCGTCCTGGCGGCGGCACACCACATTCGTCCTGCTGCAAGCATGACAAAGGGGTTACAGCCCTAGAAAAAGGGTCAAGCGGAGGATGCAAAAAGAGGAAGAAATGGGAAGAGCCGCTGCAGCCTACCTCGACCCGCGTCGGCTGTGCTGCTTCCGCCGGCCACCGGCCACTCCTTGCTGAATCACTGCCCCCTCATCCAAGATCGACCTCCAAATTCACTTCTCCATCACCACGTGCAGATCGGGATTGGGACGACCGCGGTGACGAGGTGTATCCTCGGCAATACCCATAGTTGAGTACCTAGGGTTAGATTTACGAGGTAGAGAACGCGTAGTGCTAGTAGAATCGTCGGCTGACAAGCGGGATTTACCCAGGATCAGGGCCCTCGACTGAGGTAACACCCCTACTTCCTGTCTGTCTGTATTGATTGTGGAATATGATGTGGTTACAAGGGTCCAGCGAGGGTTTGATCCCGCTAGGGTTTGAGAGCTATGGTGTTGCGTGTCCTTGATCGGCCACCCTCCCAGCGCTTATATAGGAGGCTGGGTCTCGGGTACGTAACCGACTAAACTTTACAAATAAAGAAACTACAACCGACTATGCCTAACTTGGAAAGCAATCTTCATCTTGGGCCTTCCTTGCTGGGCTTTATCGGACTGTTTGACAATTGGGCTTTAGTCATTACGTGCACCAGGTACCCCCACGGTAGGGTACCCGTTTGGTATAACCTCGTCACGCGGCATCGAGGAGGCCTGCGGCCCGGTCGCCGAGGGAACAGAGCGGCCGCCTGTGCTGCTCGACGTGAGAGAGCGCACACATGGCAGCGGCGCGAGGTTGGCGAGATGGAGGAAGAGAAAGGGCGAGGGAGCGAGGCGGCGGGATTGGAGGAGAGGAGAGGACGCTGGGATTGGCGGCTAGGGTTTTCCATCCGCTGCCGTCGCAGCCGCCGCTTGCTGCTAGCTCCCGCCTCCGCTGCTTGCTGCTCCCGCCGTCGCGCCGCCGCCATCGCCGCTTACTGCAGCTGCCGCCACCCGCCACCGTCGCAGCCACCGCTTGCTTCTGACGGCCGCCACCGCTGCTTGCTGCTCCCGCCACCGCCCGCTGCCGCCGCCGCCGTTGCTTGCTGCTGCCGCCCCGCCGCCGTCGCCGCCGTCGCTGAGGGGAGGAGGGGAAGAGACGCGGGGACGGGTCGCGCGGGGGCTGGCGGCTAGCTAGGGTTTTCAACGCGCGGGTGGACTTAAATACCGGACTCGCAAAATGACGCTTTTACCCATGGATTTCGACACAACCACGACCCCTGCCACTGCGCCTATTCGTTGTTTCGCAACGCACACGGGAGCAACCTACCACGCAGAATGACATGTGGGTCCAGAAAATAGCAGGGGCCACCGGCAGTGAGTCGAGTAACCTCCGCGCGGGTAGAAATGCACCGGCCAATGGGGATGGCTAGAAGATGGAGGGCCAGGATGGATTGCAAACCAGATGGACGGCCCAGAATGTCAAATCGCTGAGGAGCCTCCTAGCACCCCCATGATTATACTCTTTAGATGCGCATGTGATGACCCTGATACGCGTGTGTGATGCGAGCCGGTGATGCTTGTGTTGTGTATTCCAGACTTGAATCTCTCAAGTTAGTTCGATCAAGTTTTCCGGCCTGATTTGATTAAATTTGTGTAATATTTGCTAAATTAAATTTCTCCATGTTTTAATGTTGATGTTGGATTTATTTGTGTGGAAATAGTTATTTCTTAGTACAATATAAAATGATAAAATGAAATAGAAAAGGACAAATATTGACCCAAATGGATAAAATCGGACAAAAGTCGAATCTACAGTTGTTCGGAACTAACCAAACAACTTCCAGATTCCGTACAGTTATCAGCTCAGAGCAGATTTTCCACAGCGGATTTTTAGAAATCTACAGCTCAACCAAACACACCCTTAGACCACTTGACCGCAGTCGGAGATGAGTATGGTTTTGGAGACTTTGCCGATCTTGGAGATTTCACCTCCGGTGCCGGTGCCAAGCTTCTCGATGGCCTTGACAACTTCCATGTCGCCGACGACATGGCCGAAGACAACGGCCTTGCACTCGAGCGTTGGGCAGGGGGCTAAGGTGATGATGAACTGGGAGCCGTTGGTGTGGGGCCCGGTGTTGTACATGGAGAGCATGCCTGCCTTGATGTGCTTCTTGGCGAAGTTCTCATCCTCAAACTTCTCGCCGTAGATGGACTCGCCGCCGCTACCGTCTCCCTTGGTGAAGTCACCGCCCTGGCACATGAACCGGGGGATCACGACGCGTATCGAGTTGCCCTTGTAGTGCAAGGGCCGGCCGGCCGGCCGTGCTTTTCTCTCCGGTGCAGAGTGCGCGGAAGTTCTCGGCCGTCTTGGGCACGACGTCGGCGAAAAGCTCCATCTCGATGCGTCCCTCCGCGACGCCGTCGAAGGTAATGTCGAAGTAGACCCTCAGGTTGGCCGCCATCTCGCTCGCCGGGATCGGGGAAGACATCATGTGCTAGGGTTTTGGCGATTGGGGATTTCTTTGGGTGGTTAAACGGGCTGCTCGGCCCAAGCCGCGCGAGGGCACCAAAAACCAATCCGAGTTATAACTGGCGTTATAACGGCCTTGTAGAGCATGCCGATCTCGACGCGCTGTGGCAGCAGGATCCCGACCGACCGTCGTCAATTTGTTCAGCCTTGAGATTATCCAGCAGCTAACTGTCAGTGCGAGAAGCATCACGTTTTCACAATTCGTCAGATTTCTCAGAGTTATTTGGCTTGAACTGTTTACCCGTGTCGTGTCTTTCAACAGACAACACTCTCTGAACCTCAAATCGTTGACATGCTCAGAGATGACCTACTTCTGATTTCTGATCAGCACCCACTTGAGAAGAACGAGGCCCCTGGAGCTCACCTGACGGAGCGCTTGACGAGTTTTCTGACTTTGGCGATTAGTTACATTTGCCGCTTCGACTTGCTTCAGTCCTTTTCCTGTTGTTCCTATGTTCTTATGCTTTTCATTAGTCTTTCTAGCTTGTATCCCAGACTATGTTTCTCCTTAAAAAAATGTCAACGTCGATGAATTCCCTGCTCCTCCTTGTACAGCACGGCGAGAGCACACAATATCCATGTCTGAAGGCTGTTGTAACACAACAGCTGACCGAGTTTCACTAGATAAGCCATCGTTGAAACGGAAACAAAGAAAACTCACTAGTGTTTGGGTCCTGTAACAAAAAAAAATTATTAAATTCCTCAAAAAAGTTCTATGTGGTCCGTTAGACCGTTACTGTATTTTTTTCGAAATGGACTCCGCTACTGTATGGGTCTGACAAATTTCCAGTATCTGTCTCACGAACCAGGAGTGTTTGTCCTTATCTCAGTGAGTTCGAATAGCTACTACTAGTTTCCTCCACCAGTTATGAATCCTAACTTTTGACTCGACTGTTTCTAACCACAGAGCCGTTTTTTCTTGAAAATTTAGAGTAGCGAACCTGGTTTTAATAAGGTTCTGAATATCATACAGCTCAAAATAGTCCTCACATTGACTAATCCGGATTTTCGGATCAATTAACTTGTCTCTTTCTTGTGAGTTCAGTTGTGTCCTTGAATGCGCATGCGTTCTTGTGTGGTTCAGCCAACATCAGAAAGGCTTAGAATCGGTGATGGGATCGATGCTGCTGGCCGACCCTGTGTTTTTGTCACCATCAGTACCAAAAGCGCCCGTTAGAAGCAATGGTTTTGTTCTAAGATTTGGTTGGTCCTCTCCTATTTGATCACACCTGAACTTGATCTTGATTACTTGGTATCGTACTATCGTTAGAGCGCATGGTAACCCGGACTTTTATAGCCTGCAATCTATTGCCTAGCACAGCTACGGTAGATATGATGGCCTGTTGCACTATCTCTGCTCGGTAGCCGATAGCTGAATCCTAGTCATAAAATAGTAAAAATTCATGAAACGATGTGTCATCACAAAGCCATTGACATGTTTTCATCGAATTCATCTTCATAATTTACATCACGGTAGTACAAACGGAAACAGGTTGTACACACTTAATCGTCTGCATTGTCTCCCAAACACCTTCGGCTCACGTCCGCGGGCGTAGTCAACAGCTTATTTGCCGGGGACAAAGTTAGTGGCGCACGCCCAAGCGTTGTTGTTCACAGGGTCCGCCAGGTGGTCGGCAAGGTTCTCGAGGGGACCCTTTCCGGTGACGATGGCCTGCACGAAGAAGCCGAACATGGAGAACATGACGAGGCGGCTGTTCTTGAGCTCCTTAACCTTAAGCTCTGCGAATGCCTCTGGATCGTCAGCCAAGCCGAGGGGGTCAAAGCTGCCGCCGGGATACAATGGGTCGACGATCTCGCCAAGTGGGCCACCGGCAACACGGTACACCTCAACGGCGCCCATGAGCACGACTTGGCAGGCCCAGATGGCGAGGATGCTCTGCGCATGCACGAGGATCGGGTTGCCGAGGTAGTTGAGTCCTCCCTCGCTGAAGATCTGAGATCCGGCCTTGAACCATACGGACTCAGCGAACGTGACGCCGTTGCGGGCAAGGAGTTCGGGGAAGACGTAGCCGAGCGCGCCTGTGGGGACCCCGGACTAGCTGTCCGAAATACCCGATTATGCTTAACACAACGATCCCGTGATCAGTCTGTCGTTGCACATAATCCGAATTGGATACCAAAGTTTACATCCATTACAGTACCGAATAAAAGTCTTACATAAATGGTCATTTAGACCAAGTTCTTACATAGGTGCCTTCATGGGCCAAACCAAAATATCAGCGGAAGCTACGGCGTAGTAGACATAATTCTAACGACGACGACCCGACAGGCAGCTGACTTGTGGAGATCCTTAGTTCGCATAGAAGTCACCATACTCCTGCTCGGCGTAGTGCTCCTCCTCGTAGTCTGGCTAGGACAATAGCCAGGGACGAAACCAATATGAGTACATTTGAATGTACTCGTAAACTACCCCAACATGAGTATGCACTAGTTTTATTTTTAACTTTTCAAACTTTGATTTTCTTATAACATCTCTATATATTTATTGAAAAGGGTAAGAAGAGTTTTATAACTGTTTTTAAAAGAAGTCACCATCTCTTTTGTTTCTCCAAAAACTTCTCCTTTTCCTGACCAGGGCTCACCATGGTCCATTTATTCCCACAACTCATACCACTCCATTTGGTATAGTTGTTTAACACCATCACCATTTTCAGTTCTTTAAACTTAAAAGCTTTTTCAAAAACTTGCACATGATCTTAGGACAGCTTCCCAATTGTCCATATCCGAGGACTCGGCTATTCGAATAGTTTTACCCTCTGCAGAGGTAGCACGCTTTTCCCACACCCATCCGGTAACTCATCGTGTCAGCCACGTCCCGCCATACAAGGTGTATGCGAAGTTGAGTCACCGACCCTAGCCTCTCCTTTGCTCATGCTAGTATAGGATCCTACCCATATGATAATTCCCACCGACACTCAGTCCGGTCCCCGTCGGCAACCCCAAGTGTGAGGACTCATATGTTTTTCCCGGCGACCACATTGATGAAGTCTTCAATCCTCCTCCTTATCTTTCCATAGAGTTTGAGCGAGGACCCAGGTCAGGGGAGTTCACAAACCATCCCCTCATGCATAACGGAGTCATCTCCGTTGATGAGGTATCCCATACTAATAAGAGCAAATTATATGAATAAGCCCCGTTCCCATATGGGGGTAAATGTGGTCGCACAGATTAAGATTGGTTGTCATAGTACTAGGACACTGTGCATTTTTCATAAACATCAACATCCTTCATTTCTCCACTTCAATACTGACATCCCGGCATTCCATAACCACATAAGTATTTCCAAAGGAGTTTTGAATAAACAACATTGTTTCCCATCCTAAAGTTTCATATAACTACTACATAGGGTGGCAAAATAATTTCCATACACTTTTTGAAAAGGTTTTGTAAACCATTGGTTTTAAGAGTAAATCGTTTGATCAAAGTAGATGCATATATGTTTAGGTGCAAGCTCATTTTGAAAACATAAAGAAAAGAAGGGGAATAAAATAAAAGCAAAACAAGAAAAATAAATGTGGCAAGTGCCACACAAATTCTCCAAGTGAGGATCTCATTTTGTTTCCAACAAAATTTAGTGGAGTGGTACTACAAACCCTCCCATTTCATCCTTACTACTTATCTATCTCAAATATATATTTTTTAACTAGCTTTAAAATTCTAAAGTAAATTAAAAAGAAATAAAACCAAATTTCCATAATTAAAACCTTATGAAAGAAAATGTTTTAAAACATTTTATTATTTTATGCCAATTTTTGTGGAGCTTCTGTACATTACGAGAAGACCCCACAAATTTTGCCAAATTTTTATAAATTGATTTAGTGCCTCAAATTAAATCAAGAAGTGCTTCTGGATTTAAACAGAAGGACTAAAACGTAATTCAAAGAAAGAAGAAGGAAAAGAAGCAGAGCACAGGAGCCAGGGGGGTTTTTGCAAAACCGTCATCGTCTCCTACCTCCCCTAGCTCACTGTCGCCGTGCGTGTCGCCATGGCCGCAGCTCGCTCGTCGCCGTTCCCCGGCCCCCCAGGGCCCCCTTGCTCGCGTTCACCTCGCCCCCGAGCCTCTGCACCCTCTGCGGGCAGAGGAGACCCTCTCCCCTCGCCTTAACGCCGCTGTCTCCTGTTTCTCCGCCGAGGATGAACGGACGGCGCCGGCCAAAATTGGCCCAGCCCGCGGCACCTCGCCACGCGATCCTCTACGCCACGAACCCTAGCCCACGCCCGGACCCCCCAGACACCGCGCGCCGGCCTCTCCCGCCCTCTGGACGCCGCTGGACCGCGACCACCGTGCGCCGCCGTCGCGCCTATTTAAGCTCGAGCCGCACCTCGCATTTCCCCACACCCCACTGCCTCTCCCTTGCTCCACCACACCCTCCACTCGCCCGTGCACCACCAGAAGGGCAGGGCCGCTGCCGCGAGCTCGCAGCTGCTCGTGCCCGTGCTCGACAGCCCGAGGTACGCGACGACACGGCCGTGCCGTGCTGCTGCTTCCCTCTCATTTCTCTGGCCCATACTCTCTTCCCCTTTGGACACCGCGCTCACCCACCTCTTTTTCCCTCGTTTTCGTGCACAGACGCGTCGCCAGGAGCTCGCCGGAGTCCGCTGCCGAGGCCGTGGAAGTCCGGGAACTCGCCGCTGACGAACCAGCCCTCCCCAACAAGCGCAAGTTCATCCAGCAGCCTTACCCGAGCCTCCGCCATCGATCCACGCCTTCGCCGAGCCTACCCGAGCCCCCTAGGTGAGATTCCGACCATCACCGTGCCGCCGGCGCGGCGGCGCCGCCCATTTTTGGTCGTCGCCGTTCACGGGCTCTGAGAGCCGTTGGATCTAGATCCAACGGCAACGTACCGCTTCGCCTTAGCCAGCCGCTGACGGGCTGACCCCACCCGTCAGGGTTTTATTAATTTCCCCGCGTACACTGAGCCGCTGACCAGTGGGTCCCCCTTGTCAGCACTTTCAACATTATCCACAACAGTGGATTTTCTTAATTCAATTTCTCTGCAAATTTCAATACTGGTATCAATTTTAAAAATCAATAACTTGAGATTTAGGAATCCAAATAAATCAAACTCAATTGTTCTGGAAAGCTTATGAAATGTTTTAACCAACCCCATTGGTATCATGTCATTTAATTAAATAATTAAAAAGTATTATTGAAAATGCCACAGAAGGTTTAAAATCTAAACTTGTTTGTTCTGATACTCTGTTAGTTCAATTAATTCCAAACCAATTTTGCTAGCTTAGTACTGCCTTGTATTAGCTCACCTAATTTTGGTAGAATTAATTAAGCAATATTAATTGTTGACTTTAAGATAAATCCTTCTAGACTAAAACAAACAAATATGTTTATTGGTTGACCCAAATGAGTTAGGACCAATTTCGTTAGCTCACATATAGCCATGCTTACTTACCCCTAAAAGGATTTAATTTTTGAAACAACAGAACTTACTTGATTGCCAAAACTTGATTATTAAGCTACTGGATTCAAACCAATGTGTAGGGAGTTTGGTAACTCCACATGATCCAATTCAAATTGGGTTGTCTTCTACACATCAGTAGCTTTCTACAGAAATTTAGTTTGTATTTTTGTGACCAACAGAACTGAAGGTGTGCAATTAAACATGTTTAACAAGTTTCTGCCATAATTTGGACTTAAACAAATAATGTTTAATTCAATTGCTTTGAAATCAATTTGTATTGTTTGATGTATCCAGTGGCTATTTAGAGCATTTAGGATTGTGATACTGTGATGTTGTGATGTTGTTTGAATAGTTTAGTGATTGCTTGTATTTGTTTGTTTATCGATTAGACGAGAACGTTGCTGGATTTATCGAGGAAGGGGAATTTGCTGAACCTGAAGATCAAGATCAAGGCCACTTTGCCGAGCAAGGCAAGCTATTCTCTGAGCTTGCATCTATATACATCTATTTTGGTTTGGCCCATGAAGGCACCTATGTAAGAACTTGGTCTAAATGACCATTTATGTAAGACTTTTATTCGGTACTGTAATGGATGTAAACTTTGGTATCCAATTCGGATTATGTGCAACGACAGACTGATCACGGGATCGTTGTGTTAAGCATAATCGGGTATTTCGGACAGCTAGTCCGGGGTCCCCACAGCGCCGAGCATGGCCCATCTCGAGTGGATCACCTCTAGCTCCCGGTTCTTGGCGAAGGTCTCGGGGTCCGCCGAGAGCCCCACGGTGTCCCAACCGTAGTCACCGGGGAACTCGCCGGTGAGGTAGCTCGGAGGCTCGCCGGAGAGTGGGCCGAGGTAGAGCACGCGGTCAGAGCCGTACCACGGGCTGCCCGACGACACTGGCTTGGCCTTGGCAGATGACTTGCGCATGGTGACCCGAGCCTCGCCGAAGGATGGCAGGTTCTTCACTGCCTTTCCAGTGAAGGTCGAGGAGGACATAGCCATGGTGGTGGTCGCCATTGCTTCCCTGAGACTGGGTGTGTTCACCAAGACCGAGGCTCTGCTGTTGTGTATGTCTGAAGATGGTTTCAGAGGAGCAGAGGACGTTGCTATTTAAACATGTCACGACCCCTGACGTATCCGACGCTATCAACGAGTGGAGACGCATGGCAGCAAGGCGTCTTCGACGCCAGCAAGACAAGAACAACGCCAAGCCCCCACGTGCCCAGGACGGCTACCAACCACTACGGCGTGCCGACATACAAGAGGAGGCCGAAGCCTAGGGATCAGCATCGAATGAATGAATGAACTCAAGTCCCGTTTGGGCACATCTCTCTTCTCCTCTCTAGCCTGCGAGCTGTTCCTCTGCTGCGCGTGACACCAGCGTGTATCCAAACCAGAATTCGCGTTAAATCGAGAGAGAAACGAGTTCTAGACTTCATCATGAGTTCAGTGGTGTAACATATGGTATCAGAAGCCATTCGATCTGAATCTCTCCACTAAAATCAGCTCAGGAGAGTAGGGCGGCGATGGGCAGGACCGGATCTGTGGTGGGTTGGGGTTAGCCTTGGTAAAATCCCCTTCCAGATCCCGTCGGCGGCGGCTGAGGCGGCGCACGGCGGTGCGGAGAGCTGGCGGGTGGCGTAGGCGGCGGTGGAACACCACAGATCGCGAGATTCGGGGGGGAAGTTTTGGTTGACTGCGGATCCTCACCGCAGTTGGTAAAATTCTGACGCAACCTTCTCCGATTTCTTCAGCTATAGGCGGCGGTCAGCGGAGACAGACACTAACGTCCTCCTCGGCGACGTGGGCAATCTGTGACACATCAACCATGGACGAATTGAAGACGGAACTCTAGTCTCTGGCCACCGTGTTCAACAAACAAAGTGAGGACACGAGCTCGGCGTTGAGGGCGGTGAACGATTCACTGAAGGCCATGGCATCCAGTCAGGGCAAAATTGTTGAGAACATGCAAGGCCTCAACAACTGGGCACTCGCCATCGACGATTCACTTCGCGTGATGCACAAAACTCTGGAGGTGGTCGGGACAAGGGTAGCTATCTTGGAAGCCGAACGCCATCCAGCCGTCGACTCCACTCCTCGGCCTAGAGGGCACGGCGACGAAACAGCTCCACGGGGCAACATGACCTCTGCTCGCAGAGCAATGGCACTGCCCTGGCAAAGGGTACGCGCATGTTTCGTCATTCTCCTGTCACCTTTGATCTCAGTGGAGACAATGAAACTGATAATGCTGATAATGCTGTGAATGAGTTCCGTTCTAGGTTCAGAACTTCTAGGCCACCGAAATCTGATTTCCCTAAATTTAATGGTGACAACCCATGTTGGTGGAAAAAGACATGTGAAAAATATTTTAACATGTACTTTGTAGATCATGAGAATTGGGCTAGTTATGCTACCATTCATTTCATAGGCAATGCTGCTCTTTGGTTGCAAAACATAGAAGCAGATCATGATGTTGAAAATTGGGAAGAGCTTTGTGTAGCTGTGCATGCTAAATTTGGCCGTGACAAACACCATAGAGCACTAGAATCTTTGGAACGTTGTAAGCAAGTAGGCAGTGTAGAACAATACTACTATAAATTTGAAGAACTTAGGCATAAGGTCTTAGTGCATAACAACCACTATGATGAAGCTTTCTTTGTTACTAAATTCATTAGTGGACTCAAAAAGGAAATTCAGAGAGCAATTCATTTGCATAAACCCCGAATGGTTGATGCTGCTTTGTCACTTGCTGAAACACAGGAGGAAATGCTGGAGGAGGCTAGGGGAATAGCATCATCCCGGTTCAAACACGACTACAAGCAAAGTTCTTCACAAAGCAATTTTCAGGGGAGAGGAATTCTGGCAAATTCCCCTGAAGAACATCAGAAGGCAAATGACAAGCATTCTAGCAAGCCAATATGGGAGAGCAAATTTAATTCTCTCAAGGCACAGAGAAGAGCAAATGGTGAGTGTTTCACATGTGGCGACAAGTACCACCCCGGACACAAGTGCAATGCATCTGTGCCACTGCATATTGTGGAAGAATTGGTGGAAATATTGCAGCTGTCTGGCTCCGACAATGACAGTGGAACTGATGATGAGACTGAAGAAAAATAAAATTGTTGTCATCTCTCGCAGTGTGCTCTGTCTGGTACTGTTAAGAAGAAGAGTTTCAGGTTATTGGCCACCATACAAGGCAAGCAAGTGTTGATACTGGTTGATTCGGGAAGTTGTGGAAGCTTCATCAGTGCTGACACAGTTCAGAGGCTGAATTTGACAACAACAAAAGTGCTGGCTGTGACAGTGGCGATGGCTAATGGTGCAAAGACAGTGGTGGATGAAGCAGTTCTCCAGGTGCAATGGCAATGTCAGAAGGCTAAATTTTGCACGGACATGAGTGTTTGACTTGCCTCACTATGATGTGATCGTGGGCATGGACTGGCTTCAAACACTGGGTCCTATGTGGATTGAATGGAACAAGAAAACATTCAGAATCAAACAAGATGGGAAGAGAGTTACTATCAAGGGTGTGAGAGACAAACAAACAGAATGTGCTCCCATCAACATGCATGAGATAAAAGAACTGGAAGAACACCATGCAATATATCATGCCGTGGAGCTGCAAGTAGTCACCAAACAACCTCGGCCATAGATGATGCCAGAGGGTGTAACTCGATTGATAGAGGCACACAAGGACTGTTTTCAGAAACCTCAAGGCCTGCCACCAAACAGGCAGTTTGATCACAAAATTACTCTGCTTCCAGGAGTTCAGCCTGTGAATGTCAAGCCTTACAGATACTCGCCACAGCAAAAAGACGAGATCGAAAAGCAGATCAAGGAGATGCTGAAACAAGGAATCATCAGTGTCACGCCCCAAACCACGGTCTGGGAGAATGACAGCCGCCGTACACTTATGGTGAAGAACACCATAAGCATACAAGGCTAGTATAGTGAAATATCATCGACAAAAGCCAAGCAAGGTCTCCACTTTATTTATTATCACATATTACAAGTACAATTTATTTCATTACAACAGCAGCGGTATCATCTCTTATTGGTGTTTATCACGACTACTTCACTATATGTCATCATATGGATTCTCGGCTATCACCCCTTGATCAGAACATTCATCTGCGCATACCAGATAAAAATAAAAAAAAAGCCGTGAGTATGTTAAACATACTCAGCAAGAACAAACACAATTTACACTCATTTGCACATAAGCACAACTCCTCCAAGCTCAACATTCGGCATGATGAACCAAATACCACCAATAATAATATCACCACATACATTTCATATTTTAGTGTTAGTCTCTGCAGAGTATCAGCAAAATCAATTGTCATAATCCCACCTTGTGATAGTATCGATCTCTGAGAATCACGTCGCCGAGTCCCCTACTTGTGTGGGCCTTCCCATCCCACACCTTTCAGGTATCGACCGTCCCAGGCTAGATACACCACGCTTTTCATGATTATGACCAATCATTTTGTTGATATATGATTCCATATTTTACCTTGACCAATATATGACACACCAAAAGTACTAAATAGACGAAAAAGAGCAGCTCTAGAGATATGGAAAATTAATATCAAACAAAACAGAGATGAGCAAAGCAACCAGATAAAATCACTCAAAGGAACATTAACAAATCAAAAGATTTCTGGTATACGCAGCTTGCCTTGAGTCTCCGCTGGAATTAAACTTCTTTCTCCTCCAGACCTAAACATTGTACATGTGTTAAGTATACTGCTACTATTTCTCCCACGTTCATCATTTAATATTTAGTAGATTAATCATGGATAAATTCTCCTTGAAGACATGTATGGTTCAAGTACTAGTTCTGTTGCCATGCATGCACGAGCTAGTCCTCAGGACGTTTTCTTTCATTCATTACTCTGTACACGTTCCAAGTATGAGTCCATGCATAGCTAGTATACTTTACTTGATCAGTTTATGCGTGCCAAGCATTTCTGTATAGATTTATTAATTCATCATTCAGTCAAAGGTTCAGTTTCACGCCGTCGACACCGGATCGACAAGCATGACGGCATGCAACTGCAGCTCCGGCAGTCTCACCGCACTGATGGCGAAACATGTGATTTTAATTAGACGATCTCGTTCATCCATTTAATTTCATCAGTAACCAGTACATGTGATTTAGCTAATCTGATCAAAACTAGCAGGGGGCAAGTGCAACGTGCTCTGGATAGGAATGGATCGATGGATCTTTTAGCATGCAGGAAAGCATTTTCTAATACTACAACTAGGAGATCAGCATGGACCGGAATAATCACCAGTACTAGATTAGCTAGCTGCTTACCTCTGGACTCCCGACTTGGCTTGACAGATTTCTTGGACGCAGTCTCTTCCTATCTTCTATAAGCTAACCCCAGGCGCAGAAACAGAGCTTTCCTACTCGTGGATCAAAAAGAATGGAGAGAGTGGCTAGCCTGATTGGGCGATGGGGAAAGGCTCCAGCTGAAGGGGTATTTATAGTGTAATTCTACACTGTTGGACCTGGGGAGGCAGATCCTAGTACCAGATAAGAATCGCCGGAATGTCCCTGGTCTGGATAGAACCTCCCTGCTTGTTTATCCTACCACCTTTATTTTATTTAGCTTGGCAAGGAAGGCTGAGCGGGTGAAAATATCTAGCTAGCATCGTACCTTATCAGCAAGTCCTTAATGTTGCCTAAATTTCCATTTCTTTTTCTCGGAAGATGTTATTTTCTTGCTTATGCGGCCAAGTCAATAAAATTAAATATTAAACTTTTTGGGTTATTACAATCAGACCAAGCCAAAGCCCTTTTGCATCACCCGTGCTACTAGTAAAAAAAGAAGGACGGTACTTGGTATTTCTGTGTCGATTACAGACACTTAAACGCAGTGACTGTCAAAGACAGATATCCAATGCTAGTCGTGGACAAGTTGCTAGATGAACTGGCAGGGTCCAAATGGTTCACCAAATTGGACCTGTACTCAGGGTACCATCAAATTCGAATGGTGCCAACAGATGAGCACAAGACAGCATTCAAAACTCACAGTGGGCATTTTGAATTCAAGGTCATGCCATTTGGGCTGTCATGTGCTCCGACAACATTTCAGGCAGCCATGAACACCATCTTTGCGCCACTAATTCGCAAATTCGTGCTGGTCTTCGTGGATGATATTTTGATATACAGTAAGACATTGGAGGAGCACATGGAACACCTTCAGGCTGTATTCCAACTGCTACAGCAACATGGCCTGCAATTGAAGAAAACTAAGTGTTCGTTCGCTCAGCAAGCATTGGAGTATCTAGGGCACATCATTGGAGCTCATGGGGTCTCCACGGACCCGTCAAAAATCGCAGCCGTGCAAGACTGGCCAAGACCAATGAATATCAAAGAACTGAGAGGATTCTTGGGATTGGCAGGCTATTATAGGAAGTTCATACAGTTCTTTGGCATCCTGTGTAGGCCACTGATGAATTTGCTATGCAAAAATGTGCCCTTTGTATGGACATCAGAAGTACAAGCTGCTTTTGAAGCATTGAAGAAAGCACTGGTGAATGCTCCAGTGTTGGCCTTACCCAACTTTGAGAAGGAGTTCTTGCTGGAAACAGATGATTGTGCTGTGGGTGTTGGAGCAGTGCTCATGCAACAAGGACATCCCATTGCGTTCCTGAGTAGAGCATTGGGTCCCAAAAATCAAACACTATCCATTTATGACAAGGAATGCTTGGCGATCTTAATTGCTTTGGACAAGTGGAAACCGTATTTGCAGCACAAGCAGTTCACAATACATACAGACCAAAAGAGCCTCATCCACCTGGGAGAGCACAAATTCAATACACCTATCCAGCAAAAGGCTTTCTTCACACTTTTGGGTTTTCAGTACAAGATATTGTATAAAAAGGGCATAACAAATAGGGCAGCAGATGCACTGTCTCGGCGCTCGCATGACAGTCAGACGTGTGCTATATCATCTGTCAAACCCAAGTGGCTGGAAATGATTGCAGAGAGCTACATAGAGGATGCCAAAGCGCAACAACTGTTGTCTGAACTAGCTCTGACGGCAACAAACAGTCAAGGATATTCCTTAAAAGAAGGGATCATTCGGTTCAAAGGGAGAATCTGGCTGGGCACTTACACTGACGCCTACCAAGCTGTGCTGATGGCCTTACATTCTAGCACAGTGGGTGGACATTCAGGCGTGCTAGGAACATATGAGAAAATTAAAAAGCTCTTTTATTGGCCAAACATGAAACAGGACATTCTCACATTTGTACAAGCTTGCACCACTTGCCAACAAGCTAAAAGTGAACGAGTCAAGTCGCCTGGAAGCTCCAACCTCTACCCATTCCACCAGATGCATGGCACACGGTGAGTATGGATTTCATCGAAGGCCTGCCGAATCAGGCACATTCGACACAATTCTGGTAGTGGTGGACAAATTCTCCAAGTATGGACATTTCATCCCACTCAAACACCCCTTTACTGCATACACAGTGGCACAAGCAATCCTGAACAATGTGTATTGTCGGCATGGAATGCCCCGAGTGCTTGTATCTGATAGGGACAAGGTCTTTACCAGTGGATTTTGGCAAAGTATGTTCAAACTGGCGGATACCACACTGAATTTGAGTTCGTCGTATCACCCGCAAACGGACAGCCAAACTGAGCGACTCAATCAATGTCTAGAGACGTATTTGCGCTGCATGATCAATGCCAAGCCAAAAGACTGGGCACACTGGTTGCCGCAAGCAGAATTCTGGTATAACACCTCTCATCACTCAGCCTTGGGAAGATCGCCGTTTGAGGTGATGTTTGGGAGGAGCCCAAGACATTTCGGCTTACCACTACCCTCTGATACTGGTAATGCCGACTTGGACCAATGGACAAAGGAAAGAGCAATACTGTTGCCGATCATAAAACAGCATCTTGCACGAGCCCAACTGAGAATGAAAATGCAAGCTGATAAAGGGCGATCAGAAAGGGAGTTTCCAGTGGGCGACAGTGTTTATGTCAAATTGCAACCCTATGTTCAAACCTCAGTGGCAGAGAGATCATCGCAGAAGCTGGCTTGCAAATACTTTGGTCCTTACCTGGTGTTACAAAAAGTGGGCAACGTGGCTTATAAGATCCAACTGCCGCCATTGGCAAAAATACACCCGGTGATACATGTCTCTCAGCTGAAGAAAGCAATAGGAGCAACGACCCAGGTGTGCTCGCAATTGCCGGCTTGTTTCCTTGCCAATTTAACTGTCGAGCCGTTCGCCATCCTCTCTGACAGGTCCATCAGGCGCAGCAACAAGCAAGTTCGACAGGTGCTGGTGAATTGGACGGGACTGCCACCACATTGCCAGAGCTGGGAGGTTCTTAACGCGGTGCTGGAAGCATACCCCGCGGCACCGGCCTGGGGACGGTCCGAGTCTCAAGGGGGGGGGAATGTCATGACCCCTGACGTATCCGACGCTATCAACGAGTGAAGACGCATGGCAGCAAGGCGTCTTCGACGCCAGCAAGACAAGAACAACGCCAAGCCCCCACGTGCCCAGGACGGCTACCAACCACTACGGCGTGGCGACATACAAGAGGACGCCGAAGCCTAGGGATCAGCATCGAATGTTGAATGAACTCAAGTCCCGTTTGGGCACATCTCTCTTCTCCTCTCCAGCCTGCGAGCTGTTCCTCTGCTGCGCGTGACGCCAGCGTGTATCCAAACCAGAATTCGCGTTGAATCGAGAGAGAAACGAGTTCCAGACTTCATCATGAGTTCAGTAGTGTAACAAAACACCACGGAGGAAAGATATGAGAGGGAGCAAAAAATCTGAAGCTTAGACGCTGTTGGTGCCTTGGTGGAGTGGATATCTCAGGACAGTTGTGGGCTTGTGGCTACGGTGGAGGATCGCTGTGGGGATGGGCGATTGGGCGCCGAGGATTTTCTCGTGGCCGTGGGTTTTCTCCAGATTTCTTGAGATCATGGCACATCACGGGTAGTCACTCCACTTGTCGTTGGTATTTTTACTGCACAGCGAGACAACCGGCCGGACGTAACGATCGTTCACGTGGAGTTGCTGGTTTTAGCCATTCGGAGGCTGTTAAAAACTGAAGGGAGTTCCTCGTCGGGGTCCAATCCACGAAATAGGCTTTCGCCCAGCTTTATAAATAAAGCAACCGCCCACAAGTTTTACACCAAGTCAACCAACAAGTGCAAGACATAACGAAAGTTGCTGGGGCCACAGCACAAACCGACCCAAAACATAAAGACGACGATACAACTCCAGGAGGAGTAGAGCTCAGCGACTAGACGGTGTATATAGATGACGTGCCGCCACCAGGAGTTTCTCGAGCATCACGTCTAGCCGCATCCTGTCCCGCCGCCTACATAACGGGTACCACTGCTGCAAGAAGGCCAAGATTTTAAACACAGCGTCAGAGGCACGGCGTAAGAAGACCCGCTCGATAACCATCTTATTACGAATAGTCCATAGCGTCCAGGTCAACGCACCGAACACTAACCAGAAGAGGCGCCTCCTCTTACCGGTACGGTTCGCCTGCACTTCCAGGAACTCGCCAAGGTCTCGGGCCTGCCAATCAGGCCCCAGTGCCTCAGAGACAAAGCTCCATAGGAAGTGGGCAGCAGGACAGGAGAAAAGGATGTGCACGCCCGTTTCCGGGACCGCACACAGCGGGCACATGCCATCACCGGTCCAAAGCGCTTGACCACCTCCACCCCCGAGGGGAGGCGGTCTCTAAGGAGTTGCCATATGAAGATTTTAATCTTCAAGGGCAACGGGGCCTTCCACAAAGGGGAGGTCCAAGGGAGGACTGGCCCTCGAAAGAGGGCCCTATATGCAGATCTAACCGAAAAACAACCCGAAGGGGCCAACGTCCAAGAAACCGTGTCCTCCGAGGCCGATAGGTTCTGCGGAAGCATAGCCAAGAGCCGCGCCCAGGACTGAGCCTCCTCAGGACCAAACGTACGCCTGAAGCCCACCTCCCATCGCCCATGGGAGGCGGCGCTGGCCACGATCAGCATCGGGTCTAAGCATATGGCAAAGAGCTGGGGGAACTCCTGCCTGATAGAACGCCCATCAAGCCATGGATCTAGCCAGAAAAGGGTCCCTCTTCCGTCGCCTACAGAAAAGGAGGCCCCCAGCCTGATCTCATGTTTGATGGCCTGGATAGCTCTCCAAAACTGAGAACCGTCCCTGCGTTCACAGGCCAACAGCGGGCACCCCCGCAAGTACTTGGCTCTAACCAACTGCAGCCACAAGCCCCCCTCACCTCTAAGAATACGCCAAACCCATCTCAGCATTAGCGCCTCATTCATGCGGCGCGATGCCAAGATGCCTATGCCCCCAAGCTCCTTGGGGGCGCAAATGTCCGCCCACTTCACCATATGATACTTTTGTCGTCCGTTCGCCGCCATCCAGAAGAATTTCGACAGGTCCTTATCAAAGTTCCCGTGAGTTCCTTCCGGTAGGATATACATCCCCATCATAAACGTGGCGAGGCTAGAGAGGCAAGAGTCTATGAGGACCGTTTTACTCCCCTTGGAGGTAAACCTCCCTTGCCACGGCTCGGCCCTAGATTTGACCCGCTCTACTAGCGGATCCAAATCTTTGGCAAGGATCCTCGTGTCCCTAACCGGCATCCCCAAGTACGTAACTGGGAATGTGGTTAGGCGACAATTGAGGTTGTCCGCTATGAGCTGCTGCTCCTCCTCTGAATAACCAATGATCACGACTTCACTCTTATCAAAGTTAATTTTGAGGCCAGACATGGCCTCAAAACAAAGGAGAAGGAACTTGAGGTTAATGATGTCAAGTTCCGACCCTTCTACCATGATCATGGTATCATCCGCATATTGAAGATGCGTGACACCACCCCCTGGGACAAGATGTCCAACCACACCCGAGATGTGGCCGGCGGTCTTGGCTCTCTCCAAGACCTCCGCCAGGGTGTCGACAGCCGCGTTAAACAGTAGTGGGGATACCGGATCCCCCTGTCTAACCCCGCATGTCGGCCTAAAATGGGGACCCACTTCCCCATTGATATTAATAGCAGTGTTGCCACTCATCACAATCTGCATGAGCCAACTGATCATACGATCGTCAAACCCTCTCCGTTGCAGCGCCACCCGGAGAAAGGCCCAGTCCAGACGGTCATACGCTTTCCGGAAATCTAGCTTCAGGAACACGCCCTTTTGGCGTTGAGATTTCACCTCGTGAATAATCTCGTGAAGAGCCAGAATCCCATCATGTATAAACCGGCCTTTTAGGAAGGCGAACTGGTAAGGATGTGTAAGGCGCTCCATAATTGGAGCAAGCCTATTAGCACACACCTTAGAGAAGATCCTATGAATGACATTCAGCACGGTAATAGGTCTAAATTGGCGGATATCCGTGGCCCCCACTACCTTGGGGATCAGGGTAACCACGCCAAAGTTAAGGCGAGACATGACTAGTGTCCCAATATAAAATTCTTGGAACATCGCCATAATCACCGCCTTTAAATTCTCCCAGAACTTCTGGAAGAAAATAACCGGAAGACCATCCGGCCCCGGGGCCGAGTTGGTCTTCATCTCCATAATCGCGCTAGCGACCTCCTCCGGCAAGAATGGGAGAGTTAACTCCTCATTCTCCCTATCAGATACCCTAGCCCATACTGGCCAAAGGTCTACTGATAAGGTGACCCCCGACCGGGGCCCCGCCGTAAAGAGCTCCTTATAAAAGGAGTAAATATGGGTGGATAGGTCCGTTGGCGTCTCCAACAACCGATCCCCCTCCCAAAGGCACGGAATAGAACACTTCCGTCGTCGCCCATTAGCGATGGCATGGAAATAGGCCGTATTCGCCTCGCCTTTTAGGGTCCAATTCTGGCGGCTCCGCTGCCGCCAGAATATCTCCTCGCCCTTATAGATCTCCATAATGGAGTTCTCAAGGGCGTACCGCTGAAGCCATTCCTCCTCGGAGAGACCAACCGAGTCGGACGCCTGGTCAAGCACCTGGATCTCACTAAGGATCGAGGCTTTCCTCCTACGGAGGTCGGCTCCAAGGTTCGCCCCCCAACCCCGCATAAATTGGCGCGACATCATAGCACAGTGGTGCCATATGTCCACCGCATTATGCGCACGTGGCGGCGACGCCGCCGCCAATGCCCACTTTTGCTGCACCGCTCCCACAAACCCTGGCTGACCGAGCCAAAAGTTCTCAAAGTGGAAACGGTTCAACCGTGGGGGGTCAGCCCCTCCTGAGAAAGAGAAGGGGCGAGTGGTCGGAGCCGATCCTAGTGATAGCCCGAAGAGAGCATAAAGGGAAGGCGACCTCCCAGTCCACCGATACAAGGACCCGATCCAGCACACTCCGGACCGGGTCTACCCGGTTGTTAGTCCAGGTATATCTGGCGCCTACTCGCGTGATCTCTCTAAGGGCGAGATCCGCGATGCATTCGTTGAACATTCGCATCCGCGGGATGTCAATGTTCGCCGAACTCTTGTCATCCGGGGATCTAATGAGGTTAAAATCCCCGGCCACGACAAGTGGCGTGGCGCACCTCTCCACTTTAGCTTTCAACTCTTGAAGGAAAAGCGGGGATCTCGAGTGGTCAGCAGGGCCATAGACAATAATAATCTCCCATCGGACACCTGTCCGTCTATGGGAGATCAGCATGCTCAGGAAGAATTCCCCACGGTCCATGTCCTCAACCTCAAAGGTGTCCTCCTTCACCCCAAGGAGGATACCACCCGAGTGGCCTGTGGCCGGGAGCCACTGCCATGCAAACTTGTGTCTACTAAGGCCCTCCAACTCCTGGATGGAGAAGTCCTGGCGAATAGTCTCCTGGATCCCAACTATGTCCACGTCCTCTTGCCTCATATACCCTCGTAGCTGGTTCCGTCGGCCCTCCTGGCCGAACCCCCTCATGTTCCAATCCAATAGCTTGCAGGGCGTATTCATTTGGACACACGGGTGGTGGTCCCCTTACGAGGGACCGAGCGGGCCCTACTAGAAGTCGAGGGCCGGGACGAAACTACGGGCGAGCTGTCTCTCGACCCCACCGCCTGTGGGGTAGCGAGAGACATGGGCTCCCCAGCTGGGACCGACAGAGCTCTACGAGAAGCCCGAGTCTCGGACGCTGCCTTGGGAGGCCTCCCCCTTGGCCTCCGCGCCTGGGAGGTACCAAGAGGGATTGCCTCGGCTGCCGGTCCCGAGGGATCCTGGCTCGGCGCCACCCCCCTGGCCGCCTTGGGAGGTCTACCCCGTGGCCTCCCCGTCTGGGAAGTCACAGTAGGAATGTCCTCCCCAGGAGCACCAGGCGTAGAAGAACTAGAGGGGTCCTCCCGTACGAGCTCCGCCTGAGCTCGTGCAGTAGCGAGGGCCCCTTCATACACTTCCTTGGCTTTAATAGCCGCAATCTGCTCTAACCGGGGGCCACACTCCCCCCGGAAAACAATACCACTGTCTCCTGCAACCTGCGCCAAATGGTCCAAAGGGACCTCCTGAAGAACAGAAAAACGAGACCCCGAGGGAGGGGTGGAACGAGACGTACCTGTGAGAGCACGACGAGCCGCAGTAGCCTGGATCGCCTGGGCCTCCATGGACGGCACTGGCACCCCCAGGTCGCCGCGTGAGCCAGCCAGCCTAGCACTGTGGCGGATGGGCTGGACTGCCTGGCTGCCGAGGCGTGGTGTGCGACCCAGGGGACCAGCCGCAGGCGAGTTGGAGGAGATCGCGGCTGGCCCAGTGCTGCCAGGAGGGCGGGGAGACCCTAGAGGGGAGGTGGGAGTGGAGCTCGGCGAGACGCTAAAGCACACCATCCCCTCAGAGCGCGGCGACGACGGAGGCATCACCTCGAGGCCCACACTAGCGGTGTCCTCGAGGGTGGTGCACAGGGGGCTGGGCTGGTCTGGGCAAGGCAGCCCCAGAGCAGAGGAAACCAGACCCGGCACCCCAAAGTTAGACCCGTACTGGGCTATGGGGAAACCGGGTGGAGCTGCAGGGTCAGGCCGAGACCAACGGGGACGGTCCACCGGGGGGAGCTTCGCCGGCGCACTAGCAGCGTGCGGCACCAGGGCGGGGCACCATCCATTTCTGCTCCAAGTTGGTGGTGACAGATTTTCAGTTTTCACAGTGATGGTTGTTCTTATCCAAGCAGCTGGTTAGTCCAACGAGACATTTTTTAGCGAGCGCTTGAAACAGACGCCGCTGCTCTGTGGTATCTTGTCACCACTACTCGCTTTTTTAATTTCTAAATAAAAAATACTCCTCCTTCTGAATAGTCAATTCCCAGATATTTAAAATTTTAAGCTTAGACGCTTTGCTATGACAAGATACTAGAGTACAAAAATCTGAACCTTTGTCAATATTCCTCGCTTACAGTATCTATTTTGAATACTCAATTCCCAAATATTTAAATTTTAATGTATGTGATAATGTTATCATGACACTATGACATGTTTAATCTATGCCGACTCCTATATATATATATATATATATATATATACACTCCAGCTATTCAGGAACCTATTCAGAGCACCTTTTCTAAACTGCGGTTTAAATAGCAGATGAACTTCCTGACGAAACACCGGTATTTGATTCGTAACTTTTCAACCACTAATCCGATTAATGCAAATGATATACCGTTATAAAGCTGTTAATATTGCGCATCTTCGCTATCTCTATCACTTTTTCGAAATTCGTTAACGTTTATGAGCATATTTCAAAATACAAACTTCTGTTTCCCGAACATGTATAACGAGCGGACGGTTTTTTGGGCATTATTCGCAAACCACTTATCGGATTGATACAACTGATATTGCGTTGGAAAGATAATTATTAGGCGCATCTTTTTCGAATATAAAGTTTTTCCAAATTCATTACGGTTTTTGATTAATTTTAAAAATACTATACTCTGTTTCCACGATTTTGTCTTTTTTTTACAGTTATTTGGGTGTCATTTTCACGCCTTTTGTCAGATTGATGCAAATGATATACCGTTGGAAAGTTATGAAAAAATTAAATATTCGCTATCTCTAGTCATTTTTCTCAATTCTGTTCGGTTTAAGAGCAGATTTAGAAATACACAATTCTGTTTTTTAGACTTTTAGGTCCAGCGGACACTATTTTGTCAATTAATTTCAAACCGCTTATCGAAATGTAACAAATGCTATGGCGTTGGAAAGATATCGACTAGACGCAACTTTTTCGTATAGAAATGTTTTCCAAATTCGTAACAAATTTTAATTAATTTTTAAAATACCAAAAACGGAGAAACGAGATAAAATGACAATGAAATCAAAATTGACACGTTTAAAATGTTCGGATTGGACGAGTCTACATGGGAGAGTCAAATTAGACTCATATCATTGCCAATCGCACGTAGCAACGGTCGATTTGGACAAATGGAACTCGTATCAACGATTTCTATCCGTTGGATTTCTGCCCAAAAAAAAAAAGAATCTGAACTTCCTTTTACACATTTGTAAACTTCTGGGTGTGCGATAGTGAACTTCCGATCGCGAAATTTTTATTTCGTATTCCGTACTATTTTTGTTGTAGTTTTTAAACCGTTTGTCCAAATGATACAAATGATATACCGTCTGAAAGGTACTAAAATTGCGCATCCTACTGTGTGGACCGTTTTTTAAAATTATGCGTGATTTAAGAGCAGTTTTAAATATACAAACTGCTGTATTTGTGCCATAGTGAACTTTTGATCGCGATAGTGAACTTCCCTTTACACGTTTGCGAACTGCTGTTTGTGCCGTAGTAAACTTCCGATCGCGAAATTTTTGTTATGTGGCTCGCACTGTTTTGGTTGTTGTGTTTAAACTGTTTGTCCAATTGATGCAAATAATATATCGTTGGAAAGGTATGGAAATTCCGCATCTTTTCTGACCATTTTTAAAAAATTGTTCACGGATTAAGAGCAGTTTTAAATATTGTTACTGCTGTATTTTTTGAATTTTTCTGTTTTCATGTTGTTATTCGGAATGAACTTCGTGATTATATAAACTGAAATTTGAAAATTTCTGAGAGTGAACATCTACAAATTGAGAACTTTGCGAAAAAATAGTGAATATTCTTTGCATGCTCACGATTTGAATTTTTTTTACCGACACAAAGATAAACTTGCAGCGCTGACGAGATGAACTTCAGACGCATTTAAAATGAACTTCCGATTTGTTCAAAGCAAACTCCCGACAAATAAGTACCGTCCAGCACATTTAAATATGAACTTCCAACACGTTCGAGGTGAACTTCAATTTAGTAGAAATTGAACTTCTCAAAAATTAAGAATTAACTTTCTTTTATTTTCCGGATGAACTTCCGATAAAAGAGTAAATTATCTAACGCAGCAGAAAGAATTTCCGACGTATTCAAAGTGGACTCCCCCAACTATCGACTAGTCAAGGGAACTCTAAAAAAAAACTTCTGACGTGGTTGAGATGAACTTCTGATACCTTTAAAGTGAACTCCGAACACGGTTAAAGTGAACTTCAAAGTAATAAAATCAGGATAGGAAGATAGACGTTAGCTAATGTGAAGATTTTTTCACGACCCAAATAGGTGAACCTCTCACCATCGTACGTTCCCTCTACAATTATTCCTTCTAGCTTCCAATCCGACAGGTGCAGCAATTAAAAAGATGCAAATTCCTAGTAGTACCCAGCAACAGTGCAGCCCGAGTTGTGTAGCGGCAGTGGCCTGCTCTACGGCCGTGTTTGCTCTTGACAGCAGGCGTTGTTCAGACTTCAGAGAGATGTGCATCTGGGCAATTCCCGTGCACAAGGCTCGGCCAACTCTCAGGCAGAGGTTGGTGAACACCCGCGTCGAGCTCTCAGGCGTGAGGGGCACGCGCCAGTGAGGAACAGCGGAGGTGAACTGTGCATCGGGGAGGCCGGAATCAGGGGAAGCAACTATTGGAGTTTGAGGTGCTGCTGTGAGAGGACCATGCCCTTTGTCGTAGTGAAGATGGATACAGGATACTGAAAGAGCTGCACACCGGGAGTGAAGCATACTGTTCCCGGGCATGACAAGCCTGCCCGCATACACACGGCTAGCGCGCGGTTGTATTCCACGAGCAGGTCGTCGAGTTGCCGCGCGCGTACCTCACGCCGCCGCCGCCACATGGGCTCGCTCCCGACGCAGGCTGCGGGCATGGGCTGTAGTCGCGGCCTTGCCGGTCCTGCACGAGCAGGATGTCGCGCGCGGGAGTCCACTGCAGAATCAGGGGCGACGGCAGGGGAACTCGACGCCGGCCCCGGAGATGGCCAGGGCAGCCGTGCGGGGGTGGCCTGGATGTGCTCGCCAGGCAAGCACGCGGGAGTCCACACAAGGGGATCCTGGCCGGCGCGCGGTGGTAATTTGGGGACCTCCTGGGGCGGCGCAAGGAGGCGGATGGGCGCGCAAGGTGACGGGGAGGAGCTCCGGCGGCCGTGCTCGTGGCAGAGAAGTGGAATGGCGGAGGTGCAGCCAGGGGTGGTGCGTGTGGTGGTGCAGGGGCAGCCTCGGGCTGGGCCGGCGTCGAGCGCTGCGTTAGGAGCTCGGGCGCGGCAACCTCGCGTCGGTCGGGGAAAGCGGGGGCGGCGGAGCGGCCTAGGTATGGTGGGGGACGGGCACGAGCAGCGCGGCGACGGGATTTGGCCGGCGATGGTAGGTAGAACGGGAGTGAAGAGGATCGGGAGGAGGAAGAAGGGGAACGTTAGTCTTTTGCGGGTCGGGACGGGTTAAGAAGCTCTTTTAGTTGGAAAGGTGCTCTGAATACTTATTTAACCCACTCTTAAGGGTGGTTCCTGAATAGCTCTGCCTTATATATATACTAGCAAAACATGCCCGTGCGTTGCGACGGGAGTGAAAAATAAACATGTTTGGTGGACAAATGTGGCACACCCAAATTGTAGCCCAAAATTTATTGATCGGTTAGAATAACATTTTTTTATTTTACCAAGCGGGTAAGTTCACAACAATAAATAACTTGACGGAAAAATATACATGTTGATATAGTATTGTCTCCCTAAGAACTTGATATAAATTTATTACAGATCATCTCTTGCTATTCATTGAAGGTCTACCCTTACTAACTTCCTCTTCTGCTTCGACCCATGCAGGGTTCACCATCGCAATTGATTCTTTGCACGGTGTGTTGCGTCTAAACTCGTGATTAGCTATAATTTGCTCTATTCTAATTTTTTTTGTTCCGGCTGCATATTTGCATATTTTTGTTTTTCCCGCGCGCATTTTTTTGCCTTTAGTTCAGGCTCAAAATCTGCATATTTCTTCCTCCCTTTTGTGTATTTTTTTGGCACCTGGGTTGAATCCTTCATTGTTTTGTTTTGTCGATAGGCTTGACGACGCTTTTTCAGTTTATTTTGTTTTTCTTCGTTGGTCATCCGCGCATACCGATCTCTATCTTTTTGTCTCATTTGCTCCTTCACATCTATGATTGAAGATTGGGTCCCAAATTGCTTGCCTGCATCAGAGTTTTCCATACTGTATGAATCTGTCATCGATTAAAAAGAAGAAATTGATTAGATTTTAAATCACACGTGTATAAGCTCCAGTGTGCCGAGATACGGATGTATTGCCAAGTTAACCTAGTCGATCCAATCAATTCAGCTAGTACTACTTGCATTGCACACACTCATGCAAAGGGGATTTTATTCCATCGACACGCGTCTGTTGTGGTTATTTGTACTGATTCCAGAGCTACATATGTTGAAGCGGCACAAGATACACCTACGACGAGCGTGAGGGCAGGACACACTCTCGTCCCAACACTAGTAGAAACAAGACCATCTATCCCGGGTCCAGAGGGCTTTGATCCCGGGTTTACAACCGGGATTAAATGGTCGGGACTAGAGGGGGGTGACTTTTATCCCGGGTGTCCACGACCCGGGATAGAAGGGACTCCACGTGGGCGCGGCTGGGCGCGCAAGGGCGGGGGAGCTTTGGTCCCGGTTCGTGACACGAACCGGGATCAAAGGGTTTGCATCTTTTGTATTTTATTTGCTTATTTTTTAGGGTTTTCGATTTTTTTGTTTTCCATTTAATTATTTCCTATTAATTAAGATCACGTTGCGCATACAAAGTCACACACATATATATAAAGTTGACACATCGATCGATGTCACGCGTGATGCATACATATAAGTCACACACATACGTTTTGATACATATATAATTAAGTCACACACCGACATCACGTTTCTCACGTCGAGATCACGTCAATTACATTGGAGGCAGAAAATAATTTCTAGGGTGAAAAAATTCTCCGGATTTCTTCAGGACCTCCTTGTTCAAAAATCCTGCCAATTCCTCTTGAATTGCTATAAGGCGCTTCGTCGGTATGAGCTTGTCCTTCTCTCGTTCCATCTAGATCAATAAGAAAATGTGAAATCATCAGAAATTGTGAAAATGGAAATGAACACAAATATGGTAATGAAGTAATTGCCGAGAGTGTATACAGACCTCTGCTGTTCTGAGCTTTCTATCCCGCTGATTAACAAAAGATCGCATGTACTCGCAAACATAATATCCACATAAATTATTCCCTTGTGCCTGCCTCAGACACCACTTTACAAATAATAGAATTTAATCAAAATAACAATCAAGCATGATAATGGTGCTGAAACTTGAATTTAAAAGTTGCGCGGACATATATATATAGTACTACTTACCTTGGTTTCATACCAAAACAGGTGCATTGATCCCGGGTTATAATTCGGCCGGGACGAAAGCTCCGGATGGATGGCAAGGACAGGAGTGTCGACGAGTACCGCGGCATGCAGTCGTGAAGCCGCTTTCTCATCTGATTCCATCATATGAATTTTGGGTAAGCATGCATCTAACGATGCTCACATGCATGCATTGATGCATATAACTATGCACATGCAAGTGGAGTAGGGCTGGCTGGCTGGCATGGATGCTTGGCTTAATCGTCGGCATGTGCCATGTCATGGCTCGCTGCACGTCAGACGATGCCGCCAGCTCGACAGATTGAGGCCTGAGTCTTCCTTGCGTTTTGGCGTTTTGCCATCGCAGTCGCGGTAAAGGTGATCAGAGACGACGGCGACGGCGCCTACCTCGCCAGCCCAAAATTTCCTGAAAACCTCCGAAAAAACGTCTTTCCTCCCGTCGCCACTTCCTGACGTGATGGTCTGCAACTAAAACCGAGTGGGAGAGATGTCAAGATCTAGATGGAATAGAAGATCTTACATGTGCGTTCGTGATCAATCATGGCTGTGCCGCAGCGCTAGCTGCACGCCTGCACCATCCGGGTCAGAACTGCCTTGCTTTGCGTCACACGACCTGATCGATAGCACTCCCTACGTCAGGCGCATATCAGTTGCAGTCGTGCTGCTTCAACGGGAGACTTCCTTGCCATCAATGGCGTTGCTGTTGTCTAGATCTAGCGTTATGGTATAGCTCTCGTCGCCTCGTCAGGGTCTTCGGGGAGATCATGGCAAGGTGCGACTTGAGTCGTGGCCACGAGAAGTGTTTCCATCGCTGGTTGGGTGTTTCCCCGTCCACGGGGTTCTATGCGATTTGATCCGCGTGATCTTGCATATAATCGAGTCGGTTTGAAAATCCAGTCCTGCACGTACTCATCTTTTTTCCTTTTCTATCGGGGAAACAAAGACTACGACGTACGAAACCAAACGACGACGACAAGAAACGCTCTAACGGATGAAAATTTGGAGGAAGAAACACTCCTCCCTTTATTATATATATAATCTATACCTAATAATAAAAGTATTAAGATTTCTTGTGGTACGTCATTTTTTGTTCCGATTTTAGCCTCCTACCAAATCACATATTTACACACCATTGCCACCCATAAGTTAAGAAACAGTTCGTTTCTTTCCGTGTTTCCCGTGCGCTGCTCGACCGTAGAAGAAAAAAGAGAGAGAGTAGGGTTGGTCGCCGCGTTCCTGGCGCGCGCCGCCGGCCGCCCTAACCACCGCCGGGAGCCGCGGGAAGGCCGGACCGGCGGCAGGATTTGCGTGGAGGCGAGCTGGGCACCGTCGTCTTCCACGACGCCTCGGAGCACGGTGCTAACCTCGACGGCGACGGCGGGCATGGACTATGGAGACGACGCCCGCGGTGCTGACCTCCGAGGTCGAGCTGCCGATTAAAGCGCACCAGGGCGAAGAGCGCGACGACGGGCATGGACTATGGAGACGACGCCCGCGGCGCTGACCTTCGAGGTCGAGCTGCCGATTAAAGCGCGCCAGGGCCGCCGCCGCTCTAGCTCGCCAGGGCCAGGGACGTGGCCGGTGCCAGCGCGGTGGACGGCGAGGTCAGGGTCCTGTCAGGCGCGGGCGTGAGCGGCTCTGGTGTGGACGGCTATGGCGCGGGCGCGGCGCTGGCGAGCTCTGACGGCTCTGGCGCGGGCAGGCCTGGACGTCCATGGCACGTGCGCTGGCGAGGTGGTGTCGTGGTGGTGCGTCCTGCGTGAGGTCGTCGACGCGCAGCGCGAGCCGGCGAGTTGGGGTCGCGACGGGCGCGAGCTGGCCGACGGAGATGAAGCACAGAGTGCAGCGGTGTTGCTCGGCCACGAGCTTGGGACGCGACGAAGACGCCGCAAACATCCCTGGCCGCCGGCGCTCCTGCCTCCTGGCCACGCCGACCGGCGCGCGGTGCCGCCATCGGGACGGCCGGAGCCTGCTGGTCCTCCTCCGCACCTTCGCTCTTCGCGCAGCCGTGTCCCGGCGAGAAGGGCGTGCTCGTGCTCACCGAATCTGACGCAGCGAGCTTCCAAAGGCAGGCGTCCACGATGTGGAGGCAGAAGCGTTGGTGGGCCTAGGGAGCAGCTAATACGCGGAGCTGCTGGATGGTGGTGGATTGGTGGCTTCAGCAACTGTAATGAGCCAAAAGGATTCGTCGTGTATTTACTTACCTGATTGGATTTTTGGGCAAAGCTCTTCTTGGTAACTCACAGTCAATTGGTCCATGTCTATCCCAGCCTGTTGAGGTTCGTTGTTAGCATTTGCATTGCCCATGTTTCTGTAGTTTTCTCTTCATTTGGCTATGTTTTTACCGTGCAATATTTGGTTATGAAGCAATTCCAGTATTATTGAAGCAGCTCACAAATTTTCTTGTCACATTGTCTGATTTTGATGTTATTTCTTTGTGCATTTTTTACTTCTGAATTATTGCCATGGTGTTCTACAAATATATGTCAACAAAGATTTCAGAGAATTTATATGTATAGCAGCAGAGAAAATTGTAAAACAAAATAATTTCCAATATATTAGTCTCTTTATATGAGACCACTGATGGCAGCACCTATATTATATATTGTGTTTGCCAAATGATTCCCTGGCCTTTTAGATGACTATGCAGGTGCAACGCGATGTAAGTCATGTCTAAAATATTTCGTTATGCATGTTTCTGTGCTAAATATATGGTTAAACACTTTGCTGCATGCCTTACTAAAATTATCCAGAAGCAATAGAGCTCATGATTATATTATTTTGGTGGTAAAACAATTTTGACAGATAACTCACTTTGTGCACCTCTTCGACCGCATTCTCCCGTCGCAACGCACGGGCACATGTGCTAGTAATAATAAAAGCATTAAGATTTCTTGTGGTACGTCATTTTTCTTTCTGATTTTACCCTCCCACCAAATCACATATTACGCACCTATGCCATCGAACCGTTTTATTTTACTTATTTACAGGGAACTGCCACCGCTAAGTCACACACATCCAGAAATTCCCCTCCCGGCCTCCTCACGTTCGCCGCTTGGAGAAGCTCCTAGATCCAGCCTCTGCCGCTGCCCCCGTCTCCAACGAGCATCCGAAAAGGATCCCATAGCCGACGCGATCTCCGACGAGCCGCCAGAAAGGACCTCCATCGTGTCGCCATGCGCCTCCATGTATCCTGAAAAATTAGTTTTTCTTTGCCTATCAATGTTCCCGGTCGATCGATGAGCACGAGCTCCAGGTCAGCCACGGGTCGGGGAGGGCGGGAGGCCATAGATGGAGGTCGGAGAGGAAGTGCTCGTCGCTGTACTGGACCTCCGCCGCTGCCGCGGTCCCCAGCAAGCACCCGGAATGAACCTTCGACGCGACCGGTGGCAAACCAGAGGATGGGGAGCAGCAGCAGGGTTCGCAAGGTGCCGGAGAGAGGGAAGCGAGGCATATCAGGAGCTTGCTGGCCGGAGGCGAGGCGAGGAGAGCATCGAGGTGGTCGGTTGTCGGAAAGGCGAAGGAGGTCGAGGGAGCGCCACCGTCCATTCGGATGTCGAAGGTTGGCTGGAGCGGCGGCGCTGGGAGGATTGAGAGAAGGGGATCGATGGGATAGGAACGAAGCGAGCTGGTCAACGTGCGTTTCAGCTTTATTTTTTTGGAGTGGAATGTGCGTTTTAGCTACGTGGATCGAGTGAGCTAGGCCTCGCTTCGGTTGCCCATCTACCCTAGTTCTTTACCAGTTTACAAAAAAAGAACAATTGATTAGCATAACGGATGATTAAATTCGACAATATGGTGAAAACGAACTGGACACATACAAAAATCAGTACGTGGTTACAAAACCGAATAGAACTTATAAGCAACCAACAACCAACACATACATGCTGAATCCACGAACAAGATACTCCGAGTCACAGCGCGACTCCCAACCGATACTTGGTGCGACTCCCGGAGAACGACTCCTATTCAATTAATCGCAAACAAGTATGGACTTTGTAGAAGCCGAAAAGCGACACGTTTGTTACACCTAAATACGATTTCTAATCCTACTTAGTTTGGTCCATGTGGTGCAAATATACCTGCACGTGGTCGGTAGATTTTATTTCACATTGTCTGTCCCTGGCATATTAACTAGGTTCACAACGAATTAGTTCTACCCGCGTTGCACACGACAAGGGTGTACTTTGGGAAAATACATAGGCAAATAAAGTTTAATTAAACTGCATATCAAATCAGCGTACGTGCATATAACGACAAAAATTGATTTCCCGTCGCATATTTCCTAGTTTAAGTTAAATTTAAATATTCCCAAACTAAAATTTGAACAAAGGCCATGTCGGAATTGATCGCACTCAATTCAATGATCTAAACCCAATTCATCGACATGAACAAAATCTTGATCACTTTGCCATAATTGACAAAAAAAAAACCGAATTTCACTTGTATGAATGCAATGCACATACCAAAAACTTCCGAGTTCAGTTGTGTCAGTCTTATTGTGAGGTTCACGTAGAATCGGGGAGCGATGCTGCTGGCAGTGTGTTCCATGAGGATCAGTACCAAAATCGTTCACTACAAGCTATAAGTTTGTTCTCGGAATTGCTTGCTCCTTGATCTCCCATTTCGCCTAAACTTCATTACTTGACATTGTTAGAGCCTGACAAATACACTACGACTTCCATAGGAATCTATTGCCTGGCACGCCTACGGGGTATATATGATGCCCAGTTGCACAGTACATTATCGGCTGCTCCAACTGTCCAATCTGTCCCAGCAGAGTTAGGCATTCCTTCTAAGCTAACTAGGCAGTCAATAGCAAGACCGGGTATATATATATGCTCGATAGACATATCCAATCATTAATCATTAACTACTAGTAAATGGGATAAATACTCCCTCTGTAATTATCTAGACATGTTTTAATATGTATGTTTATTCATTTCACTCGGTACGTAATTCATATTAAAATATGTAAAAAATTGTATTATGAACTGTTGTGTGTGTCGAATAATATGTACGAGTTGGGTTAGGTTTGGCTTGGAGTTGTATTAGGTGTGGATAGGTACGAGTAGTGTTCGAGTCGAACTCTTATAACCTGGGTCTCCCATATAATGAGGGGAGCAACACACGTGTAACCCACGACGATTTGATAGTAACAGGCACGCAGGGGGAGCCGGCGGCTTGTGCCGGCGCCTAGGGCGGCCAGGGTTGCGGTATCAATGGGGAGGAGCGCCCGTAGTCATGCCCCGCAGATGTAGGCGAGTTCGCCGAACTGCGTTAACAAATCTCGGTGTCGTCATCTTGCTGTGATTGCTTGGTTCTCGGTAGATCAACTAAGCGCCTACGATTACAAGGCGTCGGTATGTTGATCTAGAGGATGGAGATTCGTCGGTGTAATCGGAACCTGTCCACACGGAATTTGCAATTCATGGCGATAGTGCGGTGAAAACCAGGATACGTCAGGAATCGAGGTAGCAATCGAAATCGGCAGTGCTGCAGATCAGATGGAGCGCGTAGATACGGCGGCGGCGGCAGGTAGATCGATATGTTTTGATTGAGCTGCGGGACAGTTTTTTTCTTTTTTGAGCTGTGCAGAGAAGTGTGTTCGAGACGGACTCGGCGATGTGCGCCCAGGAGCAGACGTGCAGTGATGCGCGCGCGAGAGGCTGGTTGCAGGCCGCGTGGCACGACGCAGAATGTCCAGGCGCTTGGCTAGGGCACATGGGCCGCTACTGTGCGATCCATCGGAAGGAGCAGCATGAGATTTGTTTGGTGAAAAAAAAAGGATGCGTCAGATGTAGTTGCATGCATGCTATCGTGATGGAGTAAAAGAAAAATAAGGATGGATCAAAGGAGTGTTGGATTGTACGTGAGGAGAGGACGGTGCATGGCTGTTTCTCTAGAAGCATGCAATTCTTTGCTACGTGCATCCGAAAGACAAGAAGGATATTCTTTTGGAGATTTAATTGCTCGGTATAATGTTTGTGTACGAGATGGCTGCGGTAGATACAAGACGCGGAGTCGCAGTTTCACAGGAAGATTGATAAGGTTTGGTCAACGTTATTTGATCCGAGCGTTGTATGGGCGACGCTCGATGATGTAGCATGGGGCCAAGTTGATCAAGATGGACTAGACGCGTCGAGTGACGACGTGCTGGAGCGTGTCGTGAGGATCATGCATACACAGGGTGCCAGACAGTGCGCGGAAGGTGAACTGGGCATAAGGTGGAGCATGGGTGCAGTCGGATATGTTCGGCTGGGTTTGACTGGACAGTATGACGGGACAGAAGACGGTGAAGATCGGCGACGACGACGTAGGCGCGTGAGGGCTAATGGTGTCCGAATTTTGTGGCGTGGAAACACGCGGCGCAAGGCTATGCATGCTTCAACATGCAATGGCGCAAAGTTGATTCAAGACGGTGTACACGTGAGAACTTGAAGTCGGCAGGGCGCGGGGCGGACTGATCCTCTACCATAGAGTCATGTTGAAGGTGGAGCTGGAGTCTCTGGCGGAGATTTCACTCAGCTGATGGAGGGGCTGCGGCGTAAGCCGACAGAGAGTCGAAGCCTAGTCAGCGGGAAGACGAGAGGCACGTGGTCTGGACTGGAGCTCAGGGTCTGGAGAGATGCGTGGAACTCGGCATCGGTCGGGATTGACTGATGGTTGTCTGCAGTGGGTCCTGAGGTGGTGTGGGTTAGCGACCCGGAAGATCTTGGCCAAGATTGCAGATGCTCGACGCGGTAGTAGCGGCGAGGCGTGCGGTAAGCACGGAACACGGCGACAGAGCAGGGCACAAGCGGTCAGACATGTGGTCAGATGGGTGTGCACGGGTGCTGAAACAGTGTTGGCGAGTATCAGATTCAAGTTGGTGACTGGGTCTATGGATTGACATGTCAGGTGATAGACAAGAGTCGGCCATAGGGAATCTGAGAAAGTGTTGGAGAGTCTAAAATGTCGGAAGCTTGGAGAGTACATGACCGTATATTCTGTAATGTTCAGTGCACATGCAGAAGGAGTCAGAGTGCTATAGAACATGTAGAAGACTATCCAGGATGAGACGGCTGTGAATTTGACTTAAGATGACTAAAAGGCGACGGTGAAATTTCTTCAAGTTGGAAGTATTTCACGCAGGTCAGCGATCGGTGTGTGATGATGTTGAAACGGGAAGAAGAGACTACAGTTGCACGTGGAGTCACGTGGAGTCTGAGAGTAGCAGTGGAGCTCATGGAGACAACTCAAGCCCGGAGTATATGGAGGTTTGACGCATTGACGAACTAAGGTGGTGGACTATATTCGCCAAGGTGGAGTTTAGCAACAATTGGTATCAAAGCGAGGTTAGAGACGTCGGTATGTTGATCTAGAGGATGGAGATTCGTCGGTGTAATCGGAAGCTGTCCGCACGGAATTTGCAATTCATGGCGATGGTGCGGTGAAAACCAGGATACGTCGGGAATCGAAGTAGCAATCCGAATCGGCAGTGCTGCAGATCAGATGGAGCGCGTAGATACAGCGGCGGCGACAGCGGTAGATCGATTAAGCGCCTACGATCACAACATGAACGGTGCTCCAAATATGCAAGATCATGTAATGCTGAAACATCGCAAAACTAGCTCCAAATCTAGTTACTTGTTCCGATAGAATTCATCTTCATAATTTATATCATGGTACAGGAGAGACCAACGGCGCGAACTTCATCATGTGCACCGTCTTCCAGACACTTGTGGTTCAAACATTGTAGAGGATGGCTTATTTGCCCGGAACAAAGTTGGTGGCGAACACCCATGCATTGTTGTTGACGGGGTCGGCAAGGTGGTCAGCGAGGTTCTCGAGAGGACCCTTGCCGGTGACGATGGCCTGCACGAAGAAGCCGAACATGGAGAACATGGCGGGCGGCCATTCTTGAGCTCCTTAACCTTGAGCTCGGCGAAGGCCTCAGGGTCGTCAGCCAAACCGAGTGGGTCAAAACTGCCACCAGGGTAAAGCGGGTCAACAATCTCTCCGAGCGGGCCACCGGCAACACGGTATCCTTCTACGGCGCCCATGAGCACGACCTGGCACGCCCATATGGCGAGGATGCTTTGTGCATGCACGAGACTTGGGTTGCCGAGATAGTCGAGGCCGCCCTCGCTGAAGATCTGGGAGCCAGCCTTGAACCAGACGGCCTCACCGAATGTGACACCGTTGCGAGCGAGGAGCTCGGGGAAGACGCAGCCGAGGGCGCCGAGCATGGCCCACCGGGAGTGGATCACCTCGAGCTCCCGGTTCTTGGCGAAGGTCTCAGGGTCAGCCGAGAGCCCGGCGGTGTCCCACCCGTAGTCGCCAGGGAACTCACCGGTGAGGTAGCTCGGGGGCTCGCCTGAGAGCGGGCCGAGGTAGAGCACACGGTCAGAGCCGTACCACGGGCTGCTCGAGGACACCGGCTTGGCCTTGCCAGAGGTCTTGCGCATGGTGACGCGGGCCTCGCCGAAGAGGGTCGACGACGGCAGTTCCTTCACTGCCTTCCCGACGAAGGTCGAGGAGGAGAGTGCCATCGTGGTAGTCGCCATTGCTCTTACTGTTTGTCTGTACTGTGTGATCTCCGAGTGTGAGGCTCAGGTACGTATGGAGATGGTTTGGTAGGAGCAGACGACCATGCTATTTAAACACTACGAGTCTACGAAGGGAAGGGATGAGAGAAAGCAAAAAATCTGAAGCCTGAATGTCATTGGTCGAGCGGATATGGCCAGTTGGCGCGGCGGGAGCCTCAAAGGTGAGGAAATCGCCGTGGCCATGGGTGATTGAGCGCCGTGGGTTTTTCGTTCAGATTTCTCAAGATCATGGGACACACGGGCAGCTCACTCGACTTGTCGGCAGTCGTTTTACAGGAGACGTAGTCACGTAGCAATCGTTCACGTGGAGGTCTCGGTTTTAGCCGGCAGAAGCAGTGAAATACTGAATGGAATTGCCTTGTCGAGACTCAACCATTCATCCAGTTCCCATTCCCGTTTTAAATAACATATCAAAATCTGTTAATATTGACATTGGATCTACCTCTCATGATGCATGTAACATTATTAGGGCCAATAGCTCAGGTACTACGTTTTTTCAGGAAATTGGCTGCGATGCGACATAGTTGGAGATAATAGCTAGGGTACGACGCGTGAGAGCAGCAAAATAGCCACGACCCACCCATTGTGATGAAACGGCCGTGTCACTTACTTGTGCTAGTTAAGGAGGGTTTAGCGGACGTGGGACCCACTAACTTGTACCCGGTCAACTGGGACCCACCGACCTTGCCCTACTGCGCCATCTGAACCCCGACAGTGGGCGCCTTGCTCCCTCTCCGGCGGCGGAGCTATCCACTCCTGGGCGTCGAATTCGTTGTCGCCGGCATCTGGGGTGAGTCAAATCGAACCCGCGTGGCCTTCCCTTCGTAATTCTGCCCCAAATCTAACACATTCCCTGCCGTTTTTGCTCGCGGCCAGGCGTATTGGAGGCGGGGGAAGCAGCCCGGAAGAAGGAGGAAGATGGCGAGCTCCGCGGAGCCGGCACAGTCAAATTCGAGGTAATTCATCACTCTCGTGCACATTCCGTTTTCGATTTGAGCTTGTTCACTTCCAAGTCATCAAATTCTACTGTCGTCACATTCCCGCGTCGTTGTCAAAACAGGGGAGATGCCCGAAAAAGTTTCGAATTGGGTGTCAAATTTATGCTATCTCAGGCGAAGCTAGATGATGGTAGCGTGAGGACCATAGATCACGACACATTAGTTAGTTTGGAGCTTTCATTTTACGACATCGATCCACAAGAACTAGTGAACCAAGAAGAGAAAGCGGTGAGAGATGTTGTGGAGAAAATAGGGGAGAGTATTCCTTGGGGTCCAGAGCAAGAAGTGGCATTGCTACGGTACGAAGATTGGAAGGGAGAGTATGTGAGAATGGAGGATGGCGAAGCCGTTGTTGATGAAATCGATAAACAAGAGGGCTTTGAAAAGAAACGTGCTACACTTCTTGCCGAGCTGGTTGATCTGAAATCAGATTCAAGAGTAGGATATGTGGCATCAAAGTTGGCTATGCAGATTGCAGATGATGAGTGGGCTGCAGCTAGACAGATAATGCCCATTGTAACCGAATTGACAGTGTTAGCAGATGATGCACAAGACCCAGCCCGTGATGGTGCTGCTAATGGGGTGGCTGGTATGGGTCCGGCTGTTGTTGACTGGAATTCAGTAGAACTGAAAGAGCTTACTGATTTGGTCATTGCACCTTGGATGACACTGAGATGGCAGGCCTTTTTTGGAATTCCAGTCGATGATAAAGACAAGGAGAAGAAGAAGAAGAAGAAGAAGAAGAAGAAGAAGAAGAAGAAGAAGAAGAGGGATGCGGCTAATGCGGCTGCTGGTTCTGGAGTTGTGGATGCAGAGTTGATGAACAAAGCTGCTGATGATGTAGATGATGAAAATGATGATGAGATGATAAATGTATATGACAAAGATAACCCTGTAATTGCAGTAGGAAAGTATTTTCCAACCATGGCTGAGTTTAGGATGTGTTACAGGACTTATGCAGTGAAGAAGCAGTTTGACAGCAAGACTCTGTGGACAGATACAAAGAAATTTTATGCGAAGTGCAAAGGCTTTGATGGCAGTGCCCAACCTTGCAAGTGGTACATTTCTGCTAGACGTCAACCTGATGGCAGTACAATCAGAATTAATCAAATCCCCAATGAACATACTTGTATTACTAGTTCACAGAATCCCTCAACCATGACATCACAGGCCTGGGTTGCACAAAAGATCACTCCTATTTTAGCCAAAACACCAAACACTACTGCAAAGAGACTGAAATTAGACATGGAAGCCCAGTACCTATTAAGCTGAAATATACCACAGTGTGGAAGGCAATGAAAGAACTATATGGTGATTGGGCAAATACCTTAAGGATGCTGTATAGTTTCAAGGCAGAGGTGGAGAAGAGGTCACCTGGCAGTATTGTGGAGATAGATACCGAGGTTGCACCTGATGGAAAGGTATTTTTCTCCAAAAATTTTATGGCTTTGAAGCCTTGAACCGATGGCTTCAAAGCAGGGTGTCGGCCATATTTGAGCATAGACTCATCTTTTTTTACTGGAAAGTGGAATGGTCAATTGGCAGCATGCAATGCTCTAGATGGACACAACTGGATGTTTCCTGTTGCTATTGGCATGTTTCAATCAGAGACAGAGATTTCATGGACATGGTTCATGATGCAGTTGAAAAGAGCCATTGGGACAGTGACACCTTTGGCTATACACACTGATGCTTGTAAAGGGCTAGAAAATGCTGTCAAGGCCGTATTTCCACATGCTGAGCAGAGGGAGTGCTTCGGGCATATGTGGATGTATGTGATCAAGAAACATAGAGGAGAAGATTTTGGGCGACTGTGGCCAGCAGCAAGATCTTACTCGAAACAGACACATGCTTATCACCTTGTGAAGGTTATTGCAGCAGATCCTGAGTTTCAGCACTGGCTGGAAGCATACCATTCTCTTTTGTGGTATAGGTCAGGATTTAATACAGACATCAAGTGTGATCATATCAACAACAATCTAGCAGAAAGTTTTAACAACAAGGTGAAAGAGTTAAAAAACTTGCCTGTGCATGACATGGTTGACCAAATCAGGATCATAATCATGCGGATGTGGGAATTGAGAAGAAGAATAGGTGATGCTTTGCAAGGGGATAAGCTTCCAGCAGTGGTACAGCAGGTGGTTAACAGGAGCAGAAATCTTACACATTTGGCAGTTGAGAATTCTTCATTGTGAGGAACTGAAGTGAGATATACCAAGACTGGAAGAAGGCATGTGGTTGACACTGAACTGCATGAATGCACTTGCCTCGAGTGGCAACATACTGGAAAACCATTTGAGCATGCCATACTCTTCTTGGCTGGAAAACGAGGGTAAACATGCACCCTTATCTGCATGAGTATTATTCAGTAGCAAGATTCAAGGCTGCGTATGCAGCTCCAATACCAGCACTTACAGGTCAGTCGCAGTGGCCTGAAGTGCCTTTTGATTTTGATATGTGTCCCTGATACGTCTCCAATGTATCCATAATTTATGCTGTTCCATGCTTATATTATACCATTTGCTACATGTTTTATATACACTTCATATCACTTTTATGCATTTTCTGGGACTAACCTATTAACAAGATGCCACAGTGCCAGTTCCCTGTTTTCTGCTGTTTTTGGTTTCAGAAAGTTACTTCTGGAAATATTCTCGGAATTGCACGAAACAAAAGGCCAAGTCCCTATTTTTCCACACGTACACGGAGTCCGAAGGAGAGACGAAGAGCCACGAGGTGGCCAAACCACAGGCGGCGCGGCAGTGGGCCCACCGCGCCGCCTGGTGGTTTGGGCCCCTCGGGGGTCCGCCGACATCGCCCCTTCGCCTATTTATTCCCCGAGACGTGAAAACCCTAAAACACCGAGCCTTTCATCCAGAACATATTCGCTGCCGCCGCCGTCGTCAACCCTAACTCGGGGGGTTCTGAAGCTCTTCCCGGCACCCTGCCGGAGAGGGGAATCATCACCGGAGGGCTCTACATCGCCATGCCCGCCTCCGGAGTGATGCGTGAGTAGTTCATCCTTGGACTATGGGTCCATAGCAGTAGCTAGATGGTTGTCTTCTCCACTTGTGCCATCATGTTTAGATCTTGTGAGCTGCCTATCATGATCAAGATCATCTTATTGTAATGCTACATGTTGTGTTTGCTGGGATCTGACTTATATTGATACCTATGTGGAGCTGAATATTATATTATCATGTCTATGTCATTTGTGATCTTGCATGCTCTCCGTTACTTGTTGAAGCCTTGGCCAAGTGAATACTTGTGACTCCAAGAGGGGGTATTTATGCATGATAGTTGGGTTCAACCTCTATTTAACCTGGGATAGTGACAGCAAGTTCTAAGGTTGTAGATGTGTTGTTGCCACTAGGGGTAAAACAGCAATGCTTTATTCAAGGATGAATGTATTGTTTACATTACGCACATTACTTAATGCAATTGTCTGTTGCTTGCAACTTAATACTGGAAGGGGTACGGATGTTAACCGGAAAGTGGACTATTTAGGCATAGATGCATGCTGGATAGCGGTCTATGTACTTTGTCGTAATGCCCAAATGAATCTCATAGTAGACACCACAGCTCACACATGCATGTTATATGCACTTATCAATTGTCAATTGCCCAGCTGTAATTTGTTTACCCAGCATGTTAGTTATCTTATTGGAGAGACACCACTAGTGAACTGTGGACCCCGGTCCATTCTTTTACATCTGAAATACAATCTACTGCAATCATTGTTCTCTACTGTTTTATGCAAACAAACATCATTTCCATTCGATACGTTTAACCCTTTGTTTTCAGCAAGCCGGTGAGATTGACAACCTCACTGTTAAGTTGGGGCAAAGTAATTTGATTGTGTTGTGCAGGTTCCACGTTGGCACCGGAATCCCTGGTGTTGCGCCGCACTACACTCCTTCACCAACACCTTCGAAGCAAACCTCGTTTTCCTACTGGTTCGATTAAACCTTGGTTTCATACTGAGGGAAAACTTGCTGCTGCACTCATCATACCTTCCTCTTGGGGTTCCCAACTGACGTGTGACGTACAAGCATTGTTTCTGGCTATTGCCGGGGAGATATTCCCTCGTCAACTTAGCCAGCAACACGTTTTCTGGCGCCGTTGCCGGGGAAAACCGAATTGCTTCTGCAAGGGGAGTCTCTCACACCCAATCTCTTTACTTTGTTATTTGTCTTGCTTAGTTTATTTTTATTTAGTCTTGTTTGCTCTCTTTATCAAAAACACAAAAAAATTAGTTACTTGTTTAATTCAGTTTGATTTTGTTTTTCAAAATGAGTACTCCTGAGAACACTAAGTTGTGTGACTTCACTAGCACAAACAACAATGATTTCATATGCACTCCTATTGCTCCACCTGCTTCTACAGCAGAATTTTATGAAATTAAACCTGCTCTATTAAATCTTGTTATGAAAGAGCAATTTTCTGGTGTTAGTACTGATGATGCTGCTGCCCATCTTAATAACTTTGTTGAACTTTGTGAAATGCAAAAGTATAAGGATATGGATGGGGATATTATAAAACTGAAACTTTTTCCTTTCTCCTTGAGAGGAAGAGCTAAAGAATGGTTGCTTTCTTTGCCTAGAAATAGTATTGATTCTTGGACAAAATGCAAAGATGCTTTCATAGGGAAATATTATCCTCCTGCTAAGATTATATCCTTGAGAAGTAGCATTATGAATTTTAAACAACTTGATAATGAACATGTTGCTCAAGCTTGGGAAAGAATGAAATCTTTGGTGAAGAATTGTCCCACTCATGGACTGACTACTTGGATGATCATCCAAACCTTTTATGCAGGATTAAATTTTTCCTCAAGGAACTTATTGGATTCAGCCTCTGGAGGAACCTTTATGTCCATCACTTTAGGTGCAGCAACAAAGCTACTTGATGATATGATGATCAACTATTCCGAATGGCACACCGAAAGAGCTCCTCAAGGTAAGAAGGTAAATTCTGTTGAAGAAACCTCCTCTTTGAGTGATAAGATTGATGCTATTATGTCTATGCTTGTGAATGGTAGATCTCATGTTGATCCTAATAATGTTCCTTTAGCTTCATTGGTTGCTCAAGAAGAGCATGTTGATGTAAACTTCATTAACAACAACAACAATGCTTATAGGAATAATTTTGGTAGCAACAACTATAAGCCTTATCCTTCAAATGGTTATGGCAATTCTTATGGTAATTCCTACAGCAACAATAGAAGTGTGTCCTCTGATCTTGAAGCTATGCTTAAAGAATTTATTAGCACACAAAAAGCTTTCAATAAAACTGTTGAGGAAAAGTTTGAAAAAATTGATGATCTTGTTCTAAAGTTGATAGTCTTGCTCATGATGTTGAAATTCTAAAACTGAAAGTTATGCCTAATGAAGTTAAAGATACTAAGTCATTTGCTACAGCAAATGCCATCCAAGTTCGAATTGATAATAATATTAGGATGTTGGCTGAATTGCATGCTAGGTGGGAAAAAGAGGAAGAACTTGAAAAAGAGAATAGTATAGTTAGAGTTTGTACTATCACCACCACTAGTAATGCTAATGTTTACATGCTAGTAAGCCTCCTACTATTGATGGTAATGTTATTGGTGTTGGTAATGTCTCTACTACTTCTGCAAAGCGTTTGAAATTGCCTAAAACTGCTGAAATTTTTCAAACTATTGGAGACAATGGTTCCACCACCATTGACAATAATGATTTTGATTTTGATGATTGTAACATCTCTGAAGTTATTATGTTCTTGCAAAAATTAGCTAGAAGTCCCAATGCTAGCACTATTAATTTGGCTTTTACAAAGCATATTACAAATGCTCTTTTGCAAGCTAGGGAGGAGAAGTTGAAACTTAAAGCTTCTATTCCTAGGAAATTAGAAGATGGTTGGGAACCCATCATTAAGGTAAAGGTGAATGATTTTGATTGCAATGCCTTGTGTGATCTTGGTGCAAGTATTTCGGTTTTGCCCAAGAAGCTTTATGATATTCTTGATTTGCCACCTTTGGAACATTGTTATTTGGATGTTTTTCTCGCTGATAATGCTATGAAGAAACCTTTGGGGCGAGTTAATGATGTTTTTATTACAGTAAACAATAACCTTGTCCCGTTGATTTTATTGTTATGGATATTGAATGCAATGCATCTTGTCCTATTGTTTTGGGAAGACCTTTTCTTCGAACTGTTGGTGCCATCATTGATATGAAAGAAGGTAATATAAGGTACCAATTTCCTCTCAAGAAAGGTATGGAACACTTCCCTAGGAAGAGAATGAAGTTACCTTTTGACTCTATTGTTAGAGCAAGTTATGATGTTGATGCTTCTTCTCTTGACAACACTTGATTTTCACTTTCTGCGCCTAGCTGAAAGGCGTTAAAGAAAAGCGCTTATGGGAGACAACCCATCGTTTTTATTTGCTGTTATTTTTGTTTTCTTTGAGTCAAGGAGTTTTGTTACTTCTGTAGCAACTCCTTTGTATCTTTATTTTATCGCAATGTTGTGCCAAGTAAAGTTCTATATTGAAAGTTGATGCAAGATTTGGATTTCTGCGCAGTGACAGATTTTTAGCTGTCACGGATTTGAGCTTATCTCCCTGTAGAAAATTCAAAAAATTCTGAAAAAATCACGCATATTCCTGAGATATGTACGCAACTTTCATTATTTTAGGCCAGATCCATCTGAGCAACTTAAGTGCCTCGAAAAAATTCGTCATTCCAGACTGTTCTGTTTTTGACAGATTCTGCCTTTTGTTTTGCATTCGCTCTTTTACTGTGTTTGTGTGGATTTCTTTGCTCCACAAAGCATTGGTGGCTGTAGCTAATGTCCAGAAGCTTTGGGATTGATTGTATCATTACAGAATATGAGAATTTTTGATTATGCACTAACCCTCTAATGAGAACTGTCTTGAGTTTGGTGTGAAGGAAGTTTTCAAGGATCAAGCGAGAAGGGTGATATTATGTGATCAAGAAGAGTGAAAAGCCTAAGCTTGGGGATGCCCCCGTGGTTCATCCCAACCATATTCAGAGAGACTCAAGCGTCTAAGCTTGGGGATGCCCAAGGCATCCCCTTCTTCATCAACAAACTTATCAGGTCATCTCTAGTGAAACTATATTTTAATTCTTTCACATCTTATGCGCTTTACTTGGAGCGTCTGTGTGTTTTTATTTTTGTTTTTGTTTGAATAAATTCGGATCCTAGCAATCCTTGTGTGGGAGAGAGACACGCTCCGCTTTTTCATGTGAATACTCATGTTCTTCACTTATATTTGTTGAGTATTCTTAACTAGCTACTGCAGTGCTTTTAGCTCCTGTTTTTCATGCATCTCTTCGAGCTGTTAGCACTTGTTTATAAATACTCTCTTGCTGCATTATATTATCATTTGGAGAGTTTATGTTTAAATAAATTGATTGGTGTTTGTTTGGAAGAAAGAAAATGCTACATGTAGTAGTTGGTATTGGAAAAGACATATGCATTCTTGTAGATCATTGTCTTGTTTCGATTTGATGCTTTGCAATTGTTTTGAGCTCTCAAGTAGATCATGTTTAAGCTCTTGCATCATGTAGTTAAAGCCTAGTAGTGGAGAACTACCGTAGAGCTTGTTGAGACTTGGGATGCATATTTGTTCTCTCTAAGGTCTAGATATTTTCTGGTAAAATGTTTGAGCAACAAGGAAGACAGTGTAGAGTCTTATAATACTTGCAATATGTTTTTATGTGATTCTTGCTGTACCGGTTTATACTTGTGTTTGCTTCAAACAACCTTGCTAGCCTAAACTCTGTACTGAGAGGGAATGCTTCTCGTGCATCCAAAACTTGAGCCAAAACCCATGCCATTTGTGTCCACCATACCTACCTACTATGTGGTATTTCCTGCCATTCCAAGTAAATATTTCATGTGCTACCTTTAAACTATTCAAAACTTTATTACTCCTTATTTGTGTCAATGTTTTATAGCTCATGAGGAAGTATGTGGTGTTTTATCTTTCAATCTTGTCATTTACTTCTGACAGACTTTCACCAATGGACTAGTGGCATATACATCCGCTTATCCAATAATTTGCAAAAAGAGCTGGCAACGGGGTGCCCAGCCCCAATTAATTACAACTTTCATTAATAATTCTCTTCACATGTTTTGCCCTGATTTATCAGTAAGCAACTTAATTTGCAAATAGACACTCCTCCATGGTATGTGAATGTTGGAAGGCACCCGAGGATTCGGTTAGCCATGGCTTGTGTAAGCAAAAGGTTGGGAGGAGTGTCATCTATAAAGAAACTAAAATACATGTGTAAACAAAAGAGAAGAGGGATGATCTACCTTGCTGGTAGAGATAACGTCCTTCATGGGAGCCGCTCTTGAAAGTCTGGTTGACAAGGGGGTTAGAGTGCCCACTACCATTCGTTGACAACAACAAACACCTCTCAAATACTTATTTTGTGCTCTCTATATGCTTTCGAAAACTTAAAAAGCTCTAGCACATGATTTAATCCCTGCTTCCCTCTGCGAAGGGCCTATCTTTTACTTTATGTTGAGTCAGTTTACCTACTCCTTTCTATCTTAGAAGCAAACACTTGTGTCAACTTTGTGTGCATTGATTCTTACATGTTTACTTATTGCACTTGTTATATTGCTTTATGTTGACAACTATCCATGAGATATACATGTTACAAGTTGAAAGCAATGCTGAAACTTAATCATCCTTTGTGTTGCTTCAATGCCTTTTACTTTGAATCTATTGCTTTATGAGTTACCTCTTATGCAAAACTTTTTGATGCTTGTCTTGAAAGTACTATTCATGAAAAGTTTTTGCTTATATGATTCATTGTTTACTCTTTATCTATTTGTTAGCAAACTATAGATCATTGCTTTGAGTCACTTCATTCATGACATGAGCCTTGCAATATATTGATCAAGATTGTGTGAAAGCATGTCTCCTCAGAAATTATTTGTTGTTATCGTTTTACCTACTCGAGGACGAGTAGAACTAAGCTTGGGGATGCTTGATACGTCTCCAACGTATCCATAATTTCTGCTGTTCCATGCTTATATTATACCATTTGCTACATGTTTTATATACACTTCATATCACTTTTATGCATTTTCTGGGACTAACCTATTAACAAGATGCCACAGTGCCAGTTCCCTGTTTTCTGCTGTTTTTGGTTTCAGAAAGTTACTTCTGGAAATATTCTCGGAATTGCACGAAACAAAAGGCCAAGTCCCTATTTTTCCACACGTACACGGAGTCCGAAGGAGAGACGAAGAGCCACGAGGTGGCCAAACCACAGGCGGCGCGGCAGTGGGCCCACGCGCCGCCTGGTGGTTTGGGCCCCTCGGGGGTCCGCCGACATCGCCCCTTCGCCTATTTATTCCCCGAGACGTGAAAACCCTAAAACACCGAGCCTTTCATCCAGAACATATTCGCTGCCGCCGCCGTCGTCAACCCTAACTCGGGGGGTTCTGAAGCTCTTCCCGGCACCCTGCCGGAGAGGGGAATCATCACCGGAGGGCTCTACATCGCCATGCCCGCCTCCGGAGTGATGCGTGAGTAGTTCATCCTTGGACTATGGGTCCATAGCAGTAGCTAGATGGTTGTCTTCTCCACTTGTGCCATCATGTTTAGATCTTGTGAGCTGCCTATCATGATCAAGATCATCTTATTGTAATGCTACATGTTGTGTTTGCTGGGATCTGACTTATATTGATACCTATGTGGAGCTGAATATTATATTATCATGTCTATGTCATTTGTGATCTTGCATGCTCTCCGTTACTTGTTGAAGCCTTGGCCAAGTGAATACTTGTAACTCCAAGAGGGGGTATTTATGCATGATAGTTGGGTTCAACCTCTATTTAACCTGGGATAGTGACAGCAAGTTCTAAGGTTGTAGATGTGTTGTTGCCACTAGGGGTAAAACAGCAATGCTTTATTCAAGGATGAATGTATTGTTTACATTACGCACATTACTTAATGCAATTGTCTGTTGCTTGCAACTTAATACTGGAAGGGGTACGGATGTTAACCGGAAAGTGGACTATTTAGGCATAGATGCATGCTGGATAGCGGTCTATGTACTTTGTCGTAATGCCCAAATGAATCTCATAGTAGACACCACACTCACACATGCATGTTATATGCACTTATCAATTGTCAATTGCCCAGCTGTAATTTGTTTACCCAGCATGTTAGTTATCTTATTGGAGAGACACCACTAGTGAACTGTGGACCCCGGTCCATTCTTTTACATCTGAAATACAATCTACTGCAATCATTGTTCTCTACTGTTTTATGCAAACAAACATCATTTCCATTCGATACGTTTAACCCTTTGTTTTCAGCAAGCCGGTGAGATTGACAACCTCACTGTTAAGTTGGGGCAAAGTAATTTGATTGTGTTGTGCAGGTTCCACGTTGGCACCGGAATCCCTGGTGTTGCGCCGCACTACACTCCTTCACCAACACCTTCGAAGCAAACCTCGTTTTCCTACTGGTTCGATTAAACCTTGGTTTCATACTGAGGGAAAACTTGCTGCTGCACTCATCATACCTTCCTCTTGGGGTTCCCAACTGACGTGTGACGTACAAGCATTGTTTCTGGTGCTGTTGCCGGGGAGATATTCCCTCGTCAACTTAGCGCTAGCAGTCCCCCCCCCCCCCCTTGCCAAAAGAAAGGCTGGCAGGCTAAAATGAGCAGATTCAAGGCATGGTTTGAGAAAGGAGGCTGTAGTAAGAGGGCGAAAAAAGATGAAACCAAAACGGCCTCAGAAAGGTACAAAAATAGATGCAAGGAGTGTCAGTACTTGGTCACCGAGCTGGATCATCAAATGTCGGTACCCTCGTCACACAAACCAAAGTAAGTTGAAGTATTTGTCATTTATTTAAATTCAACTGCAATTCTACTCTGTTTTCATACTCTGTTTTATTTTTTCAAAGCAAAGGCTGGAAGTGAGCCCATTGTTGTTGACAATCTCTGGGCAACAAGAAGGGCAAGACAAAATGGCCAAAGACAGATAAGTGTGCCATCTGAATCAGTTCTGAATGATGTGGTGCCATCTAATTCAGTTTTGGATGATGTGGTGCAAACTGATTCAGTTTTGGATGATGTGGTGCCATCTGATGCAGTTCTGAATGATGTGGTGCAAAATGAAGCTGACACTGAAGCTGTTCCAGAACTGAATCTGTCATCTGAAGAGGTGTCATCTGAAGACGAAGAACGACTTGTGTGGCCTCGGCCTCGTATGACTGACTCGAAGAAAACCAAGAGCATGAGGGTTTTGTCTGTGTGCCGACACAATCTGGTGGTACGAACAGAGAAATCGAGAGCGTGAAATTTGAGATTAAATTTGAGCCGTGAAATTTGTGTAATAATTTGAATTTGATTTTGAATTTGTTTTCGAATTTGAAACAAATTCAAAATTGTGTGAAATATTTCTCATAATTTGAACCAACCCCTGATTTCTCAGTTGTTATGCTCGTTTTGTGAACAATCCTTCCCTTTTGCTAGGGTAAACATCTCCAACAAGTAAGCGGTTCTCCAAAATGAGCTACAAAAGAGCCCCAAAGGTAGCCCAAACAGTCCCATTTCTAATCTGATCATTTTTTCGACCATCTCCAAATGATCTCAAACTCTAGGGTTAACATCTATTGCACTAATATAGTGTCCTAGACCAATATGGAGTCATTTATCAAAACATAGAACCACTTCTCTTCACACATAAGAGTTCATAGTTTGAGATGTGAGATTTCACACCATATTGAAACATTTCATGTTTAATTATATCTAGACCTTGTCTATCAGTTGGAGTTGTTAGTACATGACAAAATAAGAACATGTGCACTGGATTTGCATTTTTTTTGATGTTTTTTGAATATTTCATGAATATTTCAAATTCGGCCAAACTCAGCCAATCAGCATTTAAACAAGTTTTAAACATGAAAATGAAAAACCAAGCTTGGATCTTCTTAGTCAATCCAAAATGAAGCTTTGGTGAGTTTTTTGTAAATTTCATGTTGCAAATCCCAAACCACCTCTCTTCACACATAAGAGTTCATAGTTTGAGATGTGAGATTTCACACCATATTGAAACATTTCTTGTTTAATTATATCTAGACCTTGTCTATCAGTTGGAGTTGTTAGTACATGACAAAATAAGAACATGTGCACTGGATTTGCATTTTTTTGATGTTTTTTGAATATTTCATGAATATTTCAAATTTGGCCAAACTGAAGCCAAATCAGCATTTAAACAAGTTTTAAACATGAAAATGAAAAACCAAGCTTGGATCCTTCTTAGTCAATCCAAAATGAAGCTTTGGTGAGTTTTTTGTAAATTTCATGTTGCAAATCCCAAACCAGCTCTCTTCACACATAAGAGTTTCATAGTTTGAGATGTGAGATTTCACACCATATTGAAGCATTTCTTGTTTATTATATCTAGACTTGTCTATCAGTTGGATCTGTTAGTACATGACAAAATAAGACATGTGCACTGGATTTTCATTTTTGATGTTTTTAAATATTTTATGATATTTCAAATTCGGCCTATTTCACACCATATTGAACATTCTTGTTTAATATGTATCTAGACCTTGTCTATCAGTTGGAGTTGTTAGTACATGACAAAATAAGAACATGTGCAATGGATTTGATTTTTTTGATTTTTTTGAATATTTTATGTATTTCAAATTCGGATGCAACGTCGACCGTTCATCCGTGTGATCGCTACCTTGCTGCACTGTGGCCGTGCGATCTGGCCCTGAACTAACACACGATCCGTGGGATGGCTGGTTCTGCTACCTGATTGGCTGAGAAGCGGTACACTCGTCGGACCGTTGGATTGAGCGGACCCTCGTAGACGCATGCATGCCATCGAGTGGGCCCCGCTGAGCGATTCGACGGCAGTGCATGCAGACGTCTCATCTGAGCAATTTCGCGCTGCACCCCGCTGCGCTGTACGCCACGTAGTATCAGAGCTATTGTTGCTCTTTTTTTGACGGATTGACTTTTGCGCTGACAGCGGCGGCGGGACGGCGGCGCGCTTGCAGTGTGCACGCAGACCAGAAATGAATCGACCGGCTGCGCGCTTGCAGTGTGCGCGTGCCTCTTCCCAACCATCACATTAAACCGAGTTTTACACTTCACCTCCCCACCATCACATTAAACAAGATCCGCTATAAAATAGCACCCAGTTCTTCTCCAAGTCGCACACCGCATCCATCTTCCTCCAACCCTCTTCTCTCAAACAAGCAGTGGCCGCCCGCCCCTAGCAGCCCCAGCAACCATGGAGTACAGCTCCCCGACCTACCGCCCCCCAACCTCACGCGGGAGCACCGCTCTACCACGCCCAATCTCGTAGAGCATCGCCAGCTGCGCGTGTGGGCCTTCTCGAGGTGGAGGGGCACAAGGGATCTAGCGAGTTCTTCCTCTCGTCGGCTTCCGCCACCTCCCTCGTGGCGGGCCGCCCATGTACCGGCTCGAGGAGTTCTATGATGGCGGCCTCGTCATCGGCTACAACGTCACCTTCACCAACCTCTTCGACGCACTCCTCCTCCGTCGGAAGGCGTTTTGGTATGGGTGCGAGTACGTCGCATTCACGCCGTTCAACGTCTTCACGGACTTCACCGACATCTTCACTACCGGGCACCATCCACGGCCTCCCCTACGAGGACGACGAGTGAGCCACCAAGGAGGAGCCAAGGAGGAGCCTAGGAGAAGGTCAAGGAGAAGTGCCCCAAGGAGAACTGTTAGTGCCCTAGTTTATTTCGGGCTTATTTCCATGTTTATTTATTTCCATCCTAGTTTATTTCTCGTAAGTTGTAAGAGGGCACACGTTATAAGTGTGCTAGTCGTAAGAGGGCACACGTTATAAGTGTGCATTTTATTAATCTTATGTCGTTAAAGTGTGCTAGTCTTCAACCCACATTTATTTAAACTACATTTTTCTACTTTTTCATTGGTCGCTGATGTACAATAAAAAATAACTAGTTAAGGACTGCAATTTTCAATCGTGGAAATTAAAAATAATAAATTAAATTTATAACACTCACGGTGGTCAAGGAGTACAATCTCATGGTGGTCAAAATCTTCCTTGTTCTAAAAAAGAGCCGAAACGTAGCCCAAACAACCTCATTTCTAATCCGAGGAATTTTTTAACCTTCTCCAAATGAACTCAAACTTTAGGGTTAAACATCTAGTGCACAAATATAGTGTCCGTGACCAATATGGAGTCATTTCATAGAACTATAAAAAACCACTTCTATGTACACATCCAATTAGACATTTCTTTTAACTTGACACGTCATTTATTGGCCAACAAACAATATTTCATTTAAACCAATGTTTCTGTCCAACTACGGCTTGGCCCAACAACAGGTCCAGCAACGGGCCCAACAACATGAAATTCTTTTTTTCCCTGCACCTATTTTAAACGAGCACTGACGGCTTGGCCCAACAACGGGCCATGAACTTGTCGGTTTTCTATTCGAAACGGCTAACTTTTTTTTTAGAAAGCTCGGAAACGGCTAACTAAACATGTTCGAGATGTTAACTGATTTTAGAGCTAATTTAGTCGAATCATAACATTATTCATAAGACAAACAGCTTCTAAATCGAAATCCCCAACTCCTAAATCGAAATTTCTAATTCGAACGACAAAGATACACCAAATAAATGGCAATGATACACACATAAAATGCTCCGGCCATCATGTTTGACTGCTTCTTCAATTCCACAAGCTGGCTCAACTGCTTCTTCAACTGCTTGTTCAATTTCTGCAACTCCCTATTCACCAAAACATCCTCCTCCAATGGAGGAGGGCCCAATGGAGGACGATCGGCTCTGTATGAGATCTCCTCCTCCACAGCAGATGAGATGACAGCCTCCTAGATTGGGGGCCCCTGAATTGGGGGCAGCAATTCAACTTGAAGCCTCGATCCGAATATACTGTCCATCACACAAAATAGCCGCATTCCGCCAAATCCTGAAAAGGGGAATGAAAACACTAATTTCCAAATCCATAGTGCAAAATCAAATTCAGGCCAAATCGAGACAAATCAATACAAACCCTACCTTTCCATCCTTCCCACGATGCGGGGCGCTCTCGCATTTGACAAATTCCCGACCGACATTGCCCCTCGTCAAGCGCACACATATCAAGCGCTTAAGTGGATCTAGGCGAGGGCAGTCCGGGCATGTAGTCATTGGGACTTCTCCGTAAACGCGGCCATGACTTCTGGGAGCCAGAAGCGGAGCTCGACATCCTTCACCGCCTCCGCCGTGGACCGTTGCCAGAGAAGAGGAAGAAGAAGATGCGCGGAAGAACAGAGGAAGAGAGGCAACGTTAATGTCGGGGCAGGGCAGGACCACGGGAGCGGGGCTCACTCTGCCTCTTTATAAATGGATAAGGTTGACGTGGATAAGTGGTGGTCCTGTCTCAGTTGGCCCACAGTGGGTCCCGCGTTCCAACGGTTGTGTGGGTCCGCGTTCTAAACAGCCCAGCTCACATAATCCAAATTGAACCTGACAGTTTGCTTCCATTTAAGGGCTAAAAGAGCCGTATCGGGCCATCGCTATTTGGGCCGTTCCAACTGTCGCCTCTGAGCTATTTCATCGAACGACGTCGTTCTCCAGTGAATAGCATGTAAAGACGTCGCACCTGGGCTATTCGCCCAACATTATTCATAACCTAGTAGAAGCAGAACTTGTTAGAAACTTAAGAGTATGCTAGAAATAATCCTATCTCGGTTTTACCTGAGTCCATTGATGTACTTGAGAATCAGTTGCCTGGTCTCAAGCATGCTATATCTTTTACTTCGACCAACAGTGAGCAGAAGTGCAGTTGCCTGGCATGGATGCCACTTTAAAAACTGTGATCCTACTCATGAAATTGATTGCCTAATAGATATATCATGATAGGCGTTTCTTGGAATATTAGAAGTGTGAGTAAACTGGCCGCATGCAAGCTTTAGCTGATGTTGTGGCAGACCATAAATTTGATTTTATTGGTCTCCGGGAAACCAGAGAACAATTTTCTGATGGTTTCCTGAATTTTATTTCTGGTTCGATTCAGTACACTTGGATTTCTTTACCGCTAAAAAAATTGATGGAGGTATTTTAGTTGGTATAAAAGAGGATGCATTTGAGGTTTTATCTTCTTATGTTGGTGTTATATGTTTCTATTGTCTTGAGAATAAGATGGATTCTTTTGTTTGGCAACTAGTTATGGTTTATGGTACTGCTTATGCAGACCTTAAACTACAGTTCTCACTGAGCTTCATGACTTGATGGAGAAAAATAATTTGCCCTTGTTAATTGGTGGTGATTTTAATTTGGTCCGAAATGCTAAAGAAAAAGTAATGAACAAATTAATCCTCAGTGGGTTCATATGTTTAATGATTGGATTAACAAGTGGGGTCTAATTGAAATGAAGACGGCTAACAGACTGTATACCTGGTCTAACAACCAATCTGATCCTATTTGGTACTCTAGATAGATTATTTGCCTCAATGATTGGGAGCAAAAGTTTCCTCTAACTTCTGTAGTAGCTCTGCCTAGAATTGTGAGTGATCATACTCCCCTCCTTTTGGACACTGGAAATAATCGCCCACCTCCCCAAAACTATTTCGGTTTGAGAAATGGTGGATTAAACATCCAGAATTTTCAGATTTGGTTCATAAAGTCTGGCTTACCAAATGCAATTGCACTGCTGCAATTGATATTTGGCAATTCAAGCTTAAAATTCTTAGGAAAAAAGCCAGAGGGTGGAGCATTAATTTAGATGCTGCGATCAAGCGTAATAAGAAAGCTCTTTTGCAAGAGTTTGATATCTTAGATGTTTTTTCTGAACAAAACGTCTAGATGACGATGATAAAACTCGTGAGTGATATCAAAAAAGAACTTGATGATATTTGGACTCACGAGGAGACCAAAGCTTGGCAGCGATCTAGAGAGAGAAAAATTACTGAAGGTGACCGCAATACGGCTTATTTTTACGCTGTTGCTAACCAGAGACGTAGAAAAAAGTCACTGGCTGTCTTAGATGGTCCAGATGGCCCAGTGGATAAAACTGAGGATATGCTAAATGTAGCTGTTGATTTTTATAAAAAATCTCTTTGCCTAAGAAGAAATCCCTGATATCTTCCTTGACCAATTTTTTTGGATGAAATGATTCCTTACTACTGAGGAGACCTTGCTCCTTGATGCCCCTTTACCGAGGAAGAGATTTTCAATGCCATCGATGGGTCCTATGTGCTGGAGCTCCTGGCCCTGACGGGTTTCTTTTTCTGTTTTACCAACCTTCTGGAATTTAATCAAGGACGACTTTATGGCACTGGTGAGAGACTTTGAAAAAGGGACACTTGATGTCTCTCGCCTTAACTATGCTATAATCACCCTAATTCCGAAGGAAGCCAATGCGAGACCTAAAAAGTTTAGACCTATCGGTTTGGTAACTGCTCTCTCAAAATCATTTCTAAAGCGTTAACTAATAGGATTGCTCCTATTGGTAACCGTGTAATTGCCAAGAATTAGACTGCTTTTATTAAGAGCCGTTTATTCTAGAGAGTGTTGTAGCTGCTCATAAAGTCATTCATGATGTTCACTCAAAAAAACAGTCGGGTCTGGTTCTGAAATTGGATTATGAGGAAAGCTTATGACGATCGATTGGTCTTTTGAGAAAATGCTTCAGTTGAGAGGTTTTGGCCCCACTTTAAAGGTTGGGTTAGATCTTTCCTGCATAAAAGCTCCTTTTGTGTTAGGATCAATGATGTGAATACAAATACTTTATGGCTCGAAAAGGCCTAAAACAAGGCGACCTGATGTCTCCCATCCTATTTAATTTTGTAGCGGATGTCTTACCAAAATGCTTTATAAAGCTGCGGCTAATCAACTAATCTGTGGGCTGGTGCCTCAGGTTGTGCCTGGTGGCATAATTAGTCTTCAGTACGCCGACGATACCATCATTTCTTAAAGAAGGATTAACTATGGCTAGAAATTTGAAATGGCTTTTGACCTGTTTTGAACAGATGTTCTGGCATGAAAATTAACTACCATAAAGTGACATGTTGACAATTAATATTGATGATGATGAAGCCAATTTGTTTGCACAAATTTTTGGCTGTAAACGTAGATGAGTTCCCTTTTATCTATCTTGGGGTTCCTCTGCACTTTTCTAAGTTGCGAAAAGAGGACCTTCAACCCATAATAGATAAAATTATCAAGAGAATTTCTGGTTGGATGGGAAAGCTCTTATCCTATAAGCTAGACTCATCTACTTCAAGCCTGTGTAGCGAGCATCCCTATGTATCTCCTTTCTTTCCTCAAATTTTCTAAATGGGCCATCAGTGCAATTAATTCTCAGATGGCTTATTCTTTTGGAATAATATTGGGGACTCGCATAAATACATTTATCCAATGGGACCTTATTAGTCAAAAGAAAGAATATGGAGGCCTTGGTATTCAGAACCTGAGGGATTTTAAACCTCTGCCTCCTCACTTCCTGGATTAAAAGGTACCACTTGGATAACAATAAAATTTGGAAGATGATTGTGAATCAGAAGTATAACCTACTCCGAATGTGTTTAATGCTAACCTGTCCATGTTCATCTTTTTGGAAAGGTGTAATGTGGGCTGCTTCTGTAGCTAAAATGGATTCAGATGGCATGTGGGTAATGGAACTAGAGTCCTGTTTGGGAAGACAGTTGGTTGGGCAACTGTCTTTGCTATCGTGTTTTGGGACTTGTATTCTATTGTTTAATGAACAACAGTGCACAATTGCTAATGCTTGGGATGGAATGATTTGAAATTTACTTTTAGAAGGACGGTTTCTCATAGCCTTTTAAATAGATGGCTCGAACTAGTTGCTCTCATACAAACCATTCAGTTAACTGATTGTGAAGATCAACCCATATGATGTTTCACCCATCTGGAGTATATTCTGTTAAATCCTTTTATGGCTTTGTTAATTTCTGTGGTGTGATTCCAGTCCATACTCCCGCGGTATGGAAACTTCACATACCTCTCGGATCATATTTTCCTTTGGTTGCTGGCTAACAACAAACTCCTCACTAGGGATAACCTTGCTAAGAGGAGGAAGTGGACGATTTAACCTGTTTGTTTTGCAATGAACTGGAGTCGTGTCCCCATTTGTTTTTTTGAATGTGTTGTTGCCAAAGTTTGCTGGGAGGTGGTTGTCATCCATTCTTGGCAAAGATATTGGTAAAGACTTTGAGTCGGTAGCAACTAGCAAGATGGTGGATTAGTGAAGATAGAAATTTTGTTACTAATATTTTATCATCTGCTACCCTTTGGACTCTTTGGTCTTTAGTAACGAGCATTGTTTCCAGGGAAAAAATTGCTAGGTGTTACAGCGACTCTCGGAAGGTTGTCGCTCTGATCAAAAGCTGGAAGATCATGTGTCTCGACAAACACTCGGAACTCCTGGATGCAAATATACTCAAGCTGGATTACCGGAGGGGGGGAATCACTCAGGATAGCCTGGACTTGAACGTGGTTCTGCTGCGAGCGCTGGTGGAGGATGGACATCCGGGGCTGCTGAAGAGGTGGAAACAAGGGCAAGCGTGCGAAGCTCTTCTGGAGAATGTTCGCCTATTATAGTTTTCTCTGTTAAGTTAGTCTCCTGGTTGCTAGTGTTTTCCAGTGACTCAAATTTCTTGCCCCTGCGTGGGTGTTGGCGTTGGAGCCGTGAATTACCACTGCGCTTTAAACTGGTACGAGACTGGTGTTGCATTTTAATAAAATGGACCAGGGGCGGGGCCCTTTATTTCTAAAAAAAAAAACCATTTCATCCAGTTCTCCTCCAAGTTGGGATGTGCCAAGTTCAGTTTCCCCAGCTGGCTAACTGCAAATAGACAATTTTGAGTGGGCGCTTGAAATGACGCGTGGGAATTGAGCTGTTCAGGGTACCCATCTATGTATCCAAGTGATTGGATTACACACTTCCTTTTTTATTGGATTTCTTCAGGCAGCTGCGAGTTCACTAGTTCGTCTGAGCTGTAGCAAGCACAAGTACTGGGGTGGCCTAGCAAACCACGGTCGGGTAATCAAAAATAAAGCTAAAGTTGAATTAGGATACAGAACGTCACTCTCGAATATCCAATTAACAGAATCAGAAAATTTGGATGTCTCTACGGTTATTAAAAACAAAGATGAATGGTACCTCATATGCATTCAATAACCACAACGCGATCGTTTTAAAAAAATAACCACAACGCCAAATACCGATGTTCAATTTCATTGGACGAACACTTATTTGATCCTGCAAAACAGAACTACAAACTTATGATAGAACTAAATCTATGGAACCAGTATATTTAGAAGATAGTGTTTCTGTACATGCACGATTTGATTTTCTCAACTTACTACTATCAAATATATGCTTTGTATAACTGAAACCAATAAAATGCTAATGAGATAACATGATTTCTGAACCACCTAATCAGGGCACTTAACAAATATCTACATACATATCTTATTTGATTCCATGAGCATTTCTTGGTTAAAAATACTGAAGAAAAACACTAACGAAAAATAACGATGAATCATAGAATATAGCATCTTGATTGTCAGAACTGCATTTCATCAGCTGGTGTGTGTTTTTCCCCGCAAGTGGCCTACATTTGATGAGATGAGCAGCCATCTGCTCAGTAATATAGAAATAACAAACAACCAGATTACCCTTGCAAGAAGCAAATTGGTATGAATGTGCCTAAACCGAAACACCACCACCAATGTGCCTAAACCGAAACACTAAGAGGGGCTGTTAGATATCAAAAATCTCTTGCATTGGTTAGGCGTAATCTAAATCTCTTGTCAAGTTCAGATTAGGCGGGGCGGTTAGATATCAAAATATGTAACATACATATAGAGTACGGTATAGTATACTGGCTCCTATACGTATCCTGTAAGCCGCGGCAGGGGCTTTTCCTGCCTCCATAAAACACGTAACCTGGACATCTAACGAGGTCACGGTTTCGCTCACCTATTTTGACATGGATTACAACAGCTTTGGCTTGTTCTACGACAAGCGCTTTTATTTTCTTACATGAATTCCTAGTAGATGCAGTCTTGTTGCCAACCAGCTCAAGGGTTCCAATTCCTAGGAATTGTGACTTTATTTAGTTGACTCTATTCTTGATCGTAATTTTCATCTGATTTGATTGGTCCTCTCCCATTTCACCTGAGCTTGTACACCACGACTTCCATAGAGGCCTGTAATCTGTTGCCTAGCCCAGCTACGGTATATCTGCCATGTCCACTATGTTATAGCTAGGCCCGATCACTGACTAATGAAAAAATATTGTGAAGATTTCAATAAAGCTGCGACATATAAAAACTAGTCTCCAATCTAGTAGTACGCCATTTGTTTCCATAGATTTTTTTTTTTGACGGGCACTACGGCAGGCCAATGGCCAACCTGAACAACTCATACAGGGCTGAGTACAAAAGGCAGGGTAAGGATTAAGGAATCAGAGAAGAAGAATAGAGAAGCAGGGGTTCGACGTTGGTGTTTCCATAGATTAATCCTCATAATTTACATCATGGTAGTACAAACGAAACCAGTTGTGCGCACTTCACCGCGTGCATGGTCTCCAAACACTACAGCTGTAGGTGTGTGTGCCTGTAGTCGACACCTTACTTGCGGGCACGAAGTTGGTGGCGAACGCCCACGCGTTGTTGTTGACGGGGTCGGCTAGGTGGTCGGCCAGGTTCTCGGGGGGCCCTTGCCGGTGACGATGGCCTGGACGAAGAAGCCGAACATGGAAAACATGCGCGAGACGGCCGTTCTTGAGCTCCTTAACCTTGAGCTCGGCGAAGGCCTCGGGGTCGTCGGCCAAACCGAGGGGATCAAAGCTGCCACCCGGGTACAGTGGGTCGACATCTCGCCGAGCGGGCCACCGGCAACACGGTAACCCTCAACGGCACCCATGAGACAACCTGGCAGGCCCAAATGGCGAGAATGCTCTGTGCATGGACGAGGCTCGGGTTTCCGAGGTAGTCGAGGCCGCCTCGCTGAAGATCTGGGAGCCGGCCTTGAACCAGACAGCCTCACCGAAAGTGACGCCGTTGCGGGCGAGGAGCTCGGGGAAGACGCAGCCGAGTGCGCGAGCATGGCCACCGAGAGTGGATCACCTCGAGCTCCCGGTTCTTGGCGAAGGTCTCGGGGTCAGCGAGAGCCCGGCGGTGTGTCCCACCCGTAGTCGCCGGGGGAACTCACCGGTGTGAGGTAGTCGGGGGCTCGCCGGAGAGCGGGCCGAGGTAGAGTACGCGGTCGGAGCCGTACCAGGGGCTGCTGGAGGGACACCGGCTTGGCTTGGCGGTCTTGCGCATGGTGACGCGGGCCTCGCCGAAGAGTGCCGACGATGGCCAGGTTCTTCACTGCCTTTCCGGCGAAGGTCGAGGAGGAGAGTGCCATCGTGGTGGTCGCCATTGCTTTGTACTGTGTGCTCTCCAAGTGTGAGGCTCTAGTGCGTGTGGAGTTGGTTTGAGAGGAACAGAGGTGACGCTATTTAAACACTACGGAGGGAAGGGATCAGAGGGAGCGAAAAAATTGAAGCTTGAGTGCCATTGGTGGAGTGGATATGGCGTGAAATTGGCGGAGGGCGAGCGGGAGGAGATAGCTGTGGCTGCGGTGATGATCGCCGTGGAGTTTCTGGTGGCCGTGGGTTTTTCTCCAGATTTCTTCAGATTATGGCACATCACGGACACGGATATCTACTCACTCCACTTGTCGCTGATATTTTTACAGGGGGACAACTGACTAGTGGTCGTTCACGTGGAGGTTTCGGGTTTTAGCCGTCTGGAAGATGTGAGAGTTTTGAAGGGATTGCCTTGTCGTAGTCCAATCACTCATCCAGTTGTCCTCCAAATTGGTGACAGATGCAAATTTTCACGGTGATGGTTGTGCCAGGTTCAGTTTCCCCAACTGGTAACTGCACTTGACTGTTTTGAGAGAGCGCTTGAAACTGACGCGTGGAAAATTGAGCTGCTCAGTGGTACCCATCTATGATCTATTATCAAGTAATTGGAGCGCAGATATTCTTTGCAGGCAACAGAGCAGTAGTGTACTACACAGTATTTTCCTTTTCTAGTTCTAGGTGAGCAAGGAGTTGGATGGGATTTCTTCAGGCAGCTGCGAGTTCACCATTTCGTCAGAAGCTGTTGCAAGCACAAGCATTGGGTCGGTCTACAGACATGGTCAGGTAATCATGCTAAATAGAATAGAGAAAGTGGGTTTTTGTCCTATCAACCTGGATAAGCACAAACGTGTGACTAAATGGGAATTATAATTTGTTGGAGAAAATTATGCTTAAACTTGCGTTTAAGATGGACGAAGATGATAATACCACGTGTGACTTTGGTGGACTATAGTGTTCCCTTCAAGCCATGGAAACGAAATTTTCACTCATTTTCTTGGACCGCATTACCAGCATTACCGTAGGGGAAAACCCCTACGGTGTAATTTCCATTTTATTAAAAAGAAGTTACATACATAAAAAGACAAGTTTTGGGAAGAGTCACAACACACAATGACTCAGCCCAGCAGCACAAGAAAAGAACAGAAAAAAAAGAATTGAAAGCCTAGAAGGAGACTAGTCCAATTAGCCGAGATCCAATCAGACAAGTTCTGAACCAGAGCGGGTTTAACCCTGTAAATGAAGCAACAGGTCTTGCTTAGTACGGAGTACGTCGTCTCAATATAGCAGGGAAAGAGGAATTTCGTTGAAAATGAAATCGTTTCGCTCTTCCTGATGTTCCAAGCAGCGGAGGCAAAAATCTCAGAGAAACCTGTACCCTGAAAATCTCTAGCTGCCAAAAGGATTCTGGGCTTCACATCTTCAGACATATCCCAGTGAAAATCAATCATGTCCCATCAGGCTTTGGCAAAATAGCAATTAGGGATATTATAACTAAGACAAGAGGAAGCTCTCTAGGCATTAGCATTCTTAACCGTCGGATTTCCATGTCTGGCCATTTTTCTCCGTCGATTGGCTATCCCTAGGGGACGCTATTCTGGCGATCAATTTGGCCTGCCGTGGTTGATTGGGCCGTGAGATTCCACGAAAGCCCACTCTACAAACCGAACCGATCGTCTCGTTGTGGCCGACGTCCTCCCTCTCCTCATCGTGATGGTCTCACGTACGCCGCCGCCGTCCTCGTTCTCGAGCTGCGCCTGGATCCATCAAATGGTGTTGTCATGCTGCCTCCCTTCCCTCTGCTCCTCAGCACCACCATCTGCCGCCCGCCTACCAGCTTCGTCACCAAGTTCCCCACGCGAAGAGGGAACTACGATGCGAAGGCAGGGAGGCACGGCCATCCTTGCTTCCGTGTCGCCGCCGTGAAAGAGTCGGCCGCCTCTTCTCCGGTGGCGCGTGAAGGGTGCCGCCCTCCCGTTGCCGCCAACGACCCACCATCGGTCTCTGCCTCTTCTTTCCCTTCCCTTTTCCACCCCCTGTTTCCTCGATGCGACGATCCAACGTCAAAAATCTGTTAAGCTCCGGCTAACGGAATGGATCGTGGACTTAACCAACCGGCCGCTAATCGCCAGGTCTCGAGCTATTGATTACTCGTAGCACAACCATACGTACATCATCAGCTACATTCCAGTGAACGGCGAGTGTAATTAACTGGTTAACTAAGCCAAACAAAGCCGTGGAACAAAGCCTACGTCGCTTCAATCAAGGAGTACCTTACCAGGATTGAAACTGAGCTGAGCAAGATCTGTGATGGCATCCTCAAGCTTCTGGATTTCCACCTCGTCCCTCTGACACCACAGGTATTTATTTTGATATGTTTATTGTGAGGCAACTCAGTAATTTATCAGATCTGTGCAATTTTAATGTTTAGCCCGATTGAAAATCCATAGGTACCTTGCCGAGTTTAAAGAGGGAGGTGAGAAGAAAGAAGGAGAACACCCTTGAAGCACACAAGTCAGCCCAGGTTGTTTTTGTAGAGTTTTATTATCTGATGTCATCAGTTTGTTTTATCATCATTATCTGGAAAAATTCATACGTGTTGCATCGTGACTAATTTCTGCATATTATGTACTCTGCAAAATTAGAATGATATGAGAAGTACATACTGCGATGTATATATTCTATGCTGGCTCTCACACATTCAGGTTCCTCATATTTCAGTGTGTGGAAGTGATTAGGAAGGACTAACATCATAAGCTACGGAAACTGAGTTCTCTTCTTTGCTAGAACGAGGAAAAAAGTACAATTTCTCTGTCGTATACTCTAATTCGGCTTTGGTTCAGTTTTGCACTGAATGTGTCTATGAGTCTCAACCTTGCTTTGTGAAGACCGTGAGAAAACCACAACAATATTTTTGATTCCCATCTGCTGCTTTTGCCATCGAAGCTTGCAGGTTATCTCATCACTCTAACGGCTAATTTTGCTTCTTATTTATTGAGATATGTTCTTTGCTCCTTATTCTTGTTCCCCTTTTCTTATGTGATTTTTTACGTAGGTCAGAGTTCCTCCGAATCGAGTTATTGCCAGTGTAGCTTCCCAACCCTAACAGTCAAGGTGCTGCCAACTCTACGATCAAAGCTTTTAGGAAATGATTTTTGTACCGCAAGTACTTAATATACTTCGAGCACATATTTTGGAAATTTAGCAGATGATTTATAGTGGTGAATGCCTTTTTTTTTAATCGTGATAACACTTTTGGAGCTCAATTTTTGCAAAGATATCTAAACTCTTGCACGTACAGTGATCTGGCCAGTTTGAACTTGGATTTATTGCATGTATTAGAACTGGCTAGCTGGGTCGGCCAGGAAACTGCAGTCCTCATCTACCTTGCCCTCAAGAAGTTCATCTGACCATATATCATTGCTGTCCCTGTCACAATTT